>CAUYLG010070099.1:0-307219 GCA_963573385.1 Cacajao melanocephalus
AACTAACAAAGGACATGAAGGATCTCTTCAAGGAAAACTACAAACTGCTGTTCAAGGAAATAAGAGAGGACACAAACAGATGGAAAAACATTCCATGCTCATGGTTAGGAAGAATCAATATTGTGAAAATGGCCATACTGCCCCAAGTAATTTATAGATTCAATGCTATCCCCATCAAACTACCACTGACCTTCACAGAACTGAAAAAAAAACCACCTTAAACTTCATATGGAACCAAAAAAGAGCCTGCATAGTCAAGACAATCCTAAGCTAAAAGAACAAAGCTGGAGGCATCACACTACCTGACTTCAAACTATATTATAATGCTATAGTAATCAAAACAGCATAGTACTGTACCAAAACAGATGTAGACCAATGAAACAGAACAGAGGCCTTGAAAGTAATGCCACATATATCTACACCTATCTGATCTTTGACAAACTGGACAAAAACAAGCAATGGGGAAAGGATTCCCTGTTTAATAAATGGTGTTGGGAAAACTGGCTAGCCATGTGCAGAAAGCTGAAACTAAACCCCTTCCTTACAAATTATACAAAAATTAACTCCAGATAGATTAAAGAGTTAAACACAAGACCTGACACCATAAAAACGCTAGAAGAAAACCTAGGCAATCCAGTTCAGGACATAGGCATAGGCAAGGACTTCATGACTAAAACACCAAAAGTACTGGCAACAAAAGCCAAAACAGACAAATGGGATCTAATTAAACTCCAGAGCTTCTGTACAGCAAAAGAAACAATCATTAGAGTGAACCAGCAACCAACAGAATGGGAAAAAATGTTTGCAAGCTACCCATCTGACAAAGGGCTACCCATCTGACAAAGAACTAAAACAAACATACAAGAAAAAAAAACCCCATCAAAAAATGGGCAAAAGATATGAACAGATACCTTTTTGTTTTTTCTTTTATATTCTTTGTTTTCTTTAATTTTCACCTTTGTTCCTCTGTGCTTAACTCAGACATATTCCCGTGCCTCCATTATCATTAGAATTCCCACTTTTTTTTTTTGAGGAGTCTCACTCTGCCACCCAGGCTGGAGTGCAGTAGCATGATCTCGGCTCACTGTAACCTCTGCCTCCTGGATTCAAGCGAATCCCCTGCCTCAGCCTCTCGAGTAGCTGGGACTACAGACCTCCCCCCCATCATGCCCACCTATTTGTATAATTTTAGTGGAGACAGGGTTGCTCCATGTTGGCTAGAATGGTCTCGATCTCCTGACCTCACGACCCACCCACCTCGGCCTCCCAAAGTGCTGGGATTACAGGTGTGAGTCATTGTGCCTGGCCTAGAAATCCCACTTTTATGACTTCATCTTGTTTACACTTTTCTCCTTCTGCTTCAGAATTTTTCAAGCATTCCTGCTCGTTAGTAGACTCCTCTCATGGCAACCAATTGCCCTTTCCTGCTTCTGGAATGTGTCCTCTATGGTATGAACACCATTATTAAAAAAATGTACAGAGCTGAATCATAACTGCCTAGTTTTATGGCCTTCTTTCCCACGTTGTTACTATACCTACTGATGCAATGTAGATACTCCATAGATATTTATTAAATTAGTAGATGAATTGCATTGTTCTGGGCTCTTTTGGGAGAACAGCAGTTTATTCATTCTTTCTGGATCTGAGTTTATTAATGGGTTGATTACAGAAGATTTAATTAATTAATTGTTATGGCCCTTGTACAAACCTTAAAATGATCTACAAAGTCCTCCAATGTCTGATCCCATCACTTCTCTGACCTCCTTCTCTCTTCATCTCTCCCACTGTTTCAGTAAGGCTAGCCTTTTTGCTGCTGGTCAAATATATGCAGCATGAATCCAACTTAGGGCAGCTGTATTACCTACTATTTCAGGCCTGGATGCTGTCTCTTACTAGCCACATGGCAAACTCCTCATAGCATTCTTCCAGACATTCTGGTTGAAATGTACTTTAAAAACTAATACATTTTATAAGTCATACTTAGAATATAATATCTATTCTAAAGATTCCAATTTTCATTTTTGTTTTTCTGTCATCCTTCCCTTTGTAATATTTTGTTTACTATCTATTACATTTACTGACTGTTATCTAACTGGAAAGTCAGCTTTTGGAGGCAGAAACTTTTTTACAAGAGTGTAATTCAGGGCTCACAAAAGTTCTTATCAATAATTATGTATTGACAACACAAATGCAGGTAATTTTTAGTTCTAGAAATAAAGCCAACATTTTAGGCTGCATTTCAAACATTCTATAATTAGTTCGAAAACCATCAGGTACAATGTTCACTATTTGGATTACGGGTATACTAGAAGCAAAAACCTCACCATTACACAATGTACTCCCGTAAAAACCTGCATCTGAACCACTCAAATCAAAAATAAAATACAACTTAAAAAGGAACAAAAACAATTTAGCCACATTCATAATATTTGTATTTAAAAACATCACACCCCATCCTCTGCTGATGTTAGAGGAGCTGGCAATGAAGAAAATATAACCACTGTGTTCCAAAAACTTTTTAATATTTTTACTGTTATATATGACTTGACTCAAGTTGTCTTTCTAGAACTGTTTTCTCTAGCTTCTAAACATAGAATTATGTCTTTAATGTCTATCTAACGTCTAATCTAAATTAGAATGAGAAAATCTTCCTTATCTTCTTAATTGTAAGTTATTTATCCTTACACAAAGTTACTAGCATCATATATTTGATTTTTAATAACTAAAGCTAAATTCAAGTTGTTACTTTGAGTGATTATGGATTATCTTATTAACTACAGTAAAACTTTTTTGATATGTAACATGCATATGTACATTACTTTATATATACACATATATATGCATTTGTATACATGTATATACAAACTAAACAAATATAGTTTGAGTTGTTTTTGTTTTCCATAATTTTAATCACAAAATAGACTCAATAACTATCTGAAAGTAAATTAAGACACTATGTAAAAGACACTAAATTGTATTCACTACTTAATTAATCCACAAGAAAGCACTCTTAAATTTTTTTTAGAATTTGATTGCCAAATAAAAATATGTAATTTTGGGTTCTCTCTATGGGATAGAAAGAACAAGAAAATTATTTCTTGAAATGAGTTAGATATAATTAGGAGGCTGCTAGTTATATTCTATTTTAATGGCTACTAATCAAGGATCCACTAAAGCTCAGTAAGTTCATGTGGAAGGTTAATGGCAAGAGAAATGAATTCGATTTATTTCCCAATTCAAGCTGAAAAGTCAGAGGAAGTTTTCCTGTCCTCTGGTGATTGATGGAGCAAATGTTCCAGTAACAATTCTTATAGCATATTAATGATAGAAATAATCAGAGTATTTTATTTTACCTCAAAATCGCATCTAGAAAGTTCTCAAGTTTAACAATCATCATTTAAAATAAAAAACATTTTCATTCTAATCACATACTTAGACAGCATTCTATTAAAACAGAGCACCCTACTTGTCTTAATAGAGCAGATGCCAAAGTATATCTCAGGGCTATATGCCTAACATGTGGTCTACTGAGTCCCCAAATAAAGAAAGATCCACTTTCACAACACATCAATCCTGATTCTCAAGGAGGATTTGTAGTAAATGCTCTTTTTATTCTTATCTCCTCTATCTTACTTTTACCCTCCAAGTGCTCAGACAAGTCTTACATGCATTAACTAAAGACAAAAATTGTCTCCAAAATTATTACTTAAGAAATAGAGATACTTTGTTTGAGTCTTAATGAATGTTATAAATTCAGGTCGAGGGGTCTAATTCAATTACCTGTTTTCAAGACACAATTCATTGGAGAACACACCTCTCTTTCCATCCACTGAGAATATTCTTTCCCTAGATACCTTCACCGTATTTTTTCCAGATATCTAGCCAAGTATCATTTACTAGAAGTGCTTCTTCATCTATATGAATTACAAATACTAAACAATATGTGTAGCTTTATGTTTATCTTGAATAACTCTAAGACTTCATTTCTTATACTGTTTTCTTATAAGAGAGTTGCATAGTTTTCATTTCCCATGTTAGTGCTTTGAGTATCTTGTGTGAATCTAGCTGATATGGTTATTGCTTTATTATTATGAAGGAGATAGGGGAATTATCATTGTTTTATATGGCTCAATTCCATAAATGTCAGGCATTATCAAATTTAGACAATGTCTGATAAGTCCCATAAAGGAGCTCAATTATAATCAACTCTAAATAAGAGCCAAACTTGTAGGGTGGGCTAGCATGATAAATACCACAGTTATAAAATTATGTGGAGCTTTAGTTCAAGATGTAGGCTTGGATACAGACTGAAAAGAAACAGAAAGGCTATATTAGTTTTCTATTGCTGTATAACAAATAAATAAGCTAGCATCTAAAAACCACATTAATGTATAAGTTCAAAGTATATAGGTCAGAGATCCAGGTGAGACATTACTGGATTCTCAGCTCAGTCTATCACCAAATTGAAATCAATATGTTAGCTGGCTTGATTTCAAGTCTGAAGGTTGCAAGAAAAACACACTTTCTAGTCTATTCAGGTTGTTGGCTGAATTCAAATCTTAGCAAGGTATGGAACTGAGACTTCTGTTTCCTTACTGGCTGTCACCTGAGAACTGCTTTCAGCTCCTAGCAGCTATGCAAATTCTGTATCGCATGGTCTACTGCTTCTTTGAAGCCAGAAATAGACAACTTCTTGCATGTATTCCACTTTTACTTTAAAACTTTGAGTTCAAGATGAATTCAGCCACTTTTAAGAGCTCACCCTTTTAGGTCAGGCTGAAACCAGACAATCTTCCTAAACTCTACTGTGTTATACAAATTACCTAATTACAGGAGGGACTTAAAATTAGTAAAAATTAAGTTGAAGAGAATACATATTTTCACTTTTGCTTTGTCAGTATAAAGGAATGCAAATTATATATATATTTGGATTAATAACATGAACACAATTTCAAAATAAATTTTACTTAGATAGACAAAACTGTTTACAGACATTGAACACTTTATTTAACCATTTATGCTAAGGTGGAGAAGGAAAACTAAAGCCATGCCTAGTTATATACAGTGTAAAACCCAAAGGTTTAGAGGATTTTAAGAGAAATAGAAAATACAAAATTTAGGGCTGTTTAATATAACTGTGTTGAGGAATCAGGCACAATGTTTCATTCACACAGAACTTTTGGACAGCTACTCTTAATACACTATTTCCTAGTCTCCAATAACACAGCGGTGAACAAAGTATTTATCTTCACACAATTTCTATTCTAGCAGAGAAGATGGATAATAAATGAGAAATAAGATGGTGTCGTTTTAAACCAAAATGCCATAGAAGGAGCAAGTGCAAAGTGACAAATTTGAGGGACTGCTATTTTAAGTAGCATTGCCAAGGCGGGCTGCAGTGGCAGAACTGGAGCAGAGATCTGGAAGAGGTGAGGCAATAAGCGATGTGAGTCTCCAGGAGAAAACATTCCAAATAGACTCTTTTGTGTTGGAGAGATTTTTCTCAATGTAAATGCCATGAAATCATCGACTTGGTCAATAGTTATCATCAAAATTAATTGTTCCAAATCTAATATTGAATTAAAATATGCAACATCTGTAAGAGAATTATTTTGTTTTGCTATAGGCTGTAGTACTAGTGCATGTAAGTGTGTCTATCACAGAGTGGGGCCATAAATACTTGCTGAGTGGTGGGTTGGCCATGGTGGCTCATGCCTGTAATCCCAGCCCTTTGGGAAGCTAAGGTGGATGGATCACTTGAGGTCAGGAGTTCAAGACCAGCCTCACCAACATGGGGAAACCCTGTCTCTAATGGAAATTTAAAAAAATTAGCTGGGCGTGGTGGTGCATGCCTGTAATCCCAGCTACTAAGGAAGCTGAGGTGGGAGAATCACTTGAATCTGGGAGGCAGAGGTTGCAGTGAGTCAAAATCATGTCACTGCACACCAGCCTGGGCAACAGAGTGAGACACCCCCCAACCCCACCACCAAAAAAATATTAAAATATTTGGTGAGAAAATAAATACTGACTTTCACAGAGTTCAATGTTAGATATAAGCCAATGCATTTTTCCAATGAAAATATTTTTCTTAGCAAACTGAGTTACCATTTTTGATACCTACTATAAGCTACAAGTTTTAAAGCACCCAAATGTTAATGGCATTCACTGGGGAAAGGGTCTCTAATGTGCTCAAGTTGTACTAAAATATTTATTTGGAGAGTTAGTCAAGCAGTTTGGTGATCTTGTCAACAAACTAGGATTTCTCTCTCTTTTCCTAATGCATCAGTGATGTCCTATTACTGTTTGCCAGATGCCTGCAGCACATCAAGCATCTTATAATCACATGACAAAGTGCTGAGGAATAGGGAGGACACGTGCGTCTTACACTTTATACTTTTTATTATAAGGTAATGTGAGCAACGTCATGACCATAAATTCCCTAGAAAAACAATCTAGTCAGAAAGATAATCCCACACTACTAATTTCTTCCTGCTCTGCTAGGTGTAATGTAGCTCAGGAAAGTATCTATCTCTAACTTTTAGTCCCTACCTTAAAAATAAATTCTGAAAGAAGAACTAAGAGGAGCAAGACTGTTGCATATGTTTCCAGTACCGATTGCCAGACTGTTACTACAGGAATAGTGCATTATGATCTGTCATTAAAACTAGTTAAATCTAGGAGCACAATCATTGCATATGTACTGCACCAGAATAAAAGAATTTCAGAAAAGTATGTAAAATTTATTGCATTATTACAAACATTCTTATGTTTTTATGTATTGAAAGTATTTCTGAGAATATATATAAGATGATATTTGGTTATTTCTGGAGATCAAAAGTGAGTTAAGTATGGGGAGATTTTAATTAGAGTATTGTATTACTTTTAGAAATGTGTGTGTGTGCAATGAGTTGGGGGGTGGTTATAGATTGATTATTTCAAATCATTTGCTTCTCCTTCCAAGGAGAAAGACTATATGCCCCCTTACCCCAAATGACTTGCATGTCTCCCTACAAGAGGAATACTCTATACCTGCTCTGCAACTTGCTTTGGTCCAAACAATAGGTGGTGGAACAATATATGCCTGTTCTGATTAGATACTTAAGAACACAGCTGGGTTTGGTGGCTCACACCTGTAATCCCAACACTTTGGGGGCCAAGGCGAGTGGATCAAGAAGAGGTCAGGAGTTCAGTTTCACCATGAACAACAAGGTGAAACCCTGTCTCTACTACAAATACAAAAATTAGCCAGGTGTGGCTCCACATGCCTGTAATCCCAGCTACTCAGGAGGCTGAGGCAGGAGAATTGCTTGAATCCAGTAGGTGGAGGTTGCAGTGAGCAGAGATAGCACCACTGTACTCAGCCAGCCTGGGCAACAGAGCGAGACTCCATTTCAAAAAATAAAAAGAACACATGGGTATTTATTTCCAGCAGGATTCTTGTTCTTTTCTCTCTTGCAGAATAAAATAGGGTCTCTGATTGGGGATGGTAATCAGGCTAGGTTCACAAATGAGGGCACACCTAGGACAAGAGCAAAGTCACTGCTGGCCCATTGTAAATTGGGAACATGACTTCATAACAATTAAAGTGTTGGAGTAATTTGTGGCTGTGGCCTTACCTTATAACATTTGGCTAAAACGTGTTAATAGTAAAATTCAGGTGAAATTGAACCTCAGAATTTTTGTGGGTTATTAAAGTTATGATTAAAATTCTTACTTTATTCAAAACTTTTCTGAGGCATAGCAAATAGCACATGCACATTCAATTAAATAACTAGACATATGTGACAGAAATACAATTTGTTCTTTGGATCATACATGTGTCTATCAACACAGTATGTCCTTTAGGATTATTCTATAATTCAACACATCTTACACATATTGTTGAAGTAACAAACTTCAACTTTGTTATTCGGAAAGTTGCAAAAAATGCTGTTGAAATTCAAATAAAACTTTAGTTTTCAGAGTGTTACAAGTCGCCAGAGGTTAAAATGCTATAAATACTAATAAAGTAGATGACATCGGTTATTGCAGAAACCTAGAGGTGATCCGATTGAAGTCTGATTGCAGGCAGGCTTGAAAGGCTTTTGGTAGGTAGTACAGGCATTTTCAGAGGCTTATTGTAAAGGACTCTCATGTTTTCTGTCTCTCAACACCAGGAATATTTTCAACGTGATTTTATTTTTCTGACATATTTCAAATAACGGTGTGTAAAACATTCCACAAAATAAATGTATAAGAATGTAAAGTGGAGGATTCATAAAACAAAGATATTCTTGCCCAGTAACAAATGAGTTTTTAAAATGCAAGCATTTTATACTTCAGAAGACATGATAAAGAATACGTTACTCGGACTATATTATCCTTAAGACAAAGAATAAGGCTGGGCACAGTGGCTCACCCTTGTAATATCAGCCCTTTGGGAGGCCTAGGCGGGCGGATCACAAGGTCAAGAGATTGATACCATGGCCAACATGGTGAAACCCCATCTCTATTAAAAATACAAAAAGAAATACCTGGGTGTGGTGGCACATGCCTGTAGTCCTAGCTACTGGGGAGGCTGAGGCAGGAGAATCACCTGAACCTGGAGGTGGAGGTTGCAGTCAGCTCAGATCATGCCACTGCACTCCAACCTGGTGACAGAGAGAAACTCGGTCTCAAAAAAACATAAATAAATAAAAGACAAAGAATAATAAAACATAAACATTTCCCATGTATTACTATGTGTCAAGTGATGAGCTAATCATTTTTACATATGTCACGTATTCCTCATAATAACTATAACAAGTATCCTTAGATTCTCACTCATATATATACCACATGGAGTGGGCACTATTATTATCAGGGTAGGATTATGAATATGATGTAAACGGAATTCCCCTGACTTGGATGCGAATTGCTTGGGTAGAAGTGGCTCTGGCTATTATTACCACTATTTCAGAGGAGCAAAGAGAAATTTACAATTTATTTACTATTATTACCACTATTTCAGAGGAGCAAAGAGATATACACAGGATCACTTATTCAAGTACAAAACTTTAGTAAGAGGAAAATGCAGAATTTAATCAATCAGTCTCTTTTGTCAATCTCTTTTTGTAAAAATTTTTCTAGCTATAAATCTCATACAAAAATAATTTATCAGGAATATCAGATGTAAAATATAAGAAAGAAAAAAGAAAATTGGTACTCTTCATGATTCAGTTAAAATCAGATTGGTTATATGTAACAGTAACATGCATTAATATTATTTTTAATTTGATAATTTACTTTCAAATATTGACAACTTTTACACTAATTAAATATTAAACCCTAAAATGTAATAAAATGTACATTCAAAAGAAAAATTTATAGCAATGAATATTAGAGGGATCTTGATAGCTTAGAACTTGATACTATAATATTTGAAAAAAAAAGTAATCAAAATTTTATTTATAAAATTTTTGTACAATTTTTGAGATTGAATACTGGTTTTCAATCTCATGACCTATAACTTGATATATATAAAGCTATACAGATAGAAAAATATACACCTCATAATTCATAGGTCTTATATATTTTATGACCTATTACTTGATATATTTACACATAATTGGAAGTAAAATGCTCCTCAGCAAATGCAAAAGAACAGAAATCATAACAAACAGTCTCTCAGACCACAGTACAATCAAATTAGAACTCAGGATTAAGAAATTCACTTAAAACCACACAACAACATGGAAACTAAACAACCTGCTCCTGAATGACTACTGGCTAAATACTGAAACAAAAGCAGAAATAAAGATGTTCTTCAAAGCGTATGAGAGCAAAGACACAATGTACCAGAATCTCTGGGACACATTTAAAGTAGTGACTAGAGGGAAATTTATAGCACTAAATGCCAACAAGAGAAACGAGGAAAGATCTAAAATCAATACCCTAACACCACAATTAAAAGAACCAGAGTAGTTAAGATCAAACAAATTCAAAAGCTAGCAGAATGTAGGAAATCACTAAGATCAGAGCAGAACTGAAGGAGATAGAGACACAAAAAAAACCATTAAAAAAAAATTAATGAATCCAGGAGTTGATTTTTTGAAAAGATCAACAAAACAGACCACTAGTCAGACTAATAAAGAAGAAAAGAGAAGAATCAAATAGATGCAATAAAAAATGAGAAAGGGATATCACTACCGATCCCACAAAAATACAAACTACCATCAGAGAATACTACAAACACTTCTATGTAACCAGTAACTCCAGAAGAAATGAATACATTCCTGAACACTTACACCCTCCCAAGACTAAACCAGGAAGATGTTGAATCCCTGAATAGACCAATAACAAGGTCTGAAATTGAGGTAGTGATTAATAGCCTACCAACCAAAAAAAGTCCAGGACTAGACTGGTTCACAGCTGAATTCTACCAGACATACAAAGAGGGGCTGGTACCATTCCTTCTGAAACTATTCCAAACAATGCAAAGAGAAGGAATCCTCCCCAACACATTTTATGAGGCCAACATCATCCTGATAGCAAAACCTGTCAGACACACAACTATAAAAGAAAATTTCAGGCCAATATCCATGATGAACATTGATGCGAAAATCCTCACTAAAATAGTAGCAAACTGAATCCAACAGCACATCAAAAAGCTTATCCATCAAGATCAAGTTGGCTTCATCTCTGGGATGCAAGGCTGGTTCAACATACACAAATCTATACACATAATCCATCACATAAACAGAACCAAAGACAAAAACCACATTATTATCTCAACAGATGCAGAGAAGGCCTTTGACAAAATGCAACAGCCCTTTATGCTAAAAATTCTCAATAAACTAGGTATCAATGGGACGTATCTCAAAATAATAAGAGCTATTTATGACAAATCCACAGACAATATCATACTGAATGGGAAAAAACTGGAAGTGTTCCCTTTGAAAACCAGCACAAGACAAGGATGCCCTCTCTCACCACTCCGATTCAATATAGTATTGGAAGTTCTGGTCAGGGCAATTAGGCAAGAAAAAGAAATGAAGAGCAATATATTAGGAAAAGATGAAGTCAAATTGTCTCTATTTGTAGATGACATTATTGAATATTTTGAAGAGCGCTTCATCTCAACCCAAAATCTCCTTAAGCTGATAAGCAAATTCAGCAAAGTCTCAGGATGCAAAATCAATGTGCACAAATCAAAGGCATTCCTATACACCAGTAATAGACAAACAGAGTTAAATCATAAGTAAACTCCATTCACAATTGCTACAAAGAGAATAAAATACCTAGGAATACAACTAACAAGGGATGTGAAGGACCTCTCAAGGAGAACTACAAGTCACTGCTCAAGGAAATAAGAGAGAACACAAACAGATGGAAAAACATTCCATGCTCATGGTTAGGGAGAATCAGTATCATGAAAATGGCCATACTGCCCAAAGTAATTTATAGATTCAATGCTAACTCCATCAAGCTACCAATGACTTCCTTCACAGAATTGGAAAAAAACCACCTTAAGATTTATATGGAACCAGAAAAGAGCCTACATAGCCAAGACAATCCTAAGCAAAATAAATAAATAAATAAAGGTTGGAGGCATCATGCTACATGACTTCAAACTATACTACAAGGCTACAGTAATCAAAACAGCATGGTCCTGGTACCAAAACAGAGATATAGACCAATGGAACAGAACAGAGGCCTGAGAAATAATGCCACACATCTACGATCATCTGATCTTTGGAAAACCTGACAAAAACGAGCAACGAGGAACGGATTCCCTATTTAATAAATGGTGCTGGGAAAACTGGCTAGCCATATGCAGAAAGCTGAAACTGGATCCCTTCCTTACACCTTATACAAAAATTAACTCCAGATAGATTAAAGATTTAAACATAAGACCTAACACCATAAAAATACTAGAAGAAAACCTAGGCAATACCATTCAGGACATAGGTATAGCCAAGAACTTCCTGACTAAAACCCCAAAAGCATAGGCAACAAAAGCCAAAATCGGGATCTAATTAAACTTAAGAACTTTTGCAAAGCAAAAGAAACTATCATTACTGTGAACTGGCACCCAAGAGAATGGGAAAACATTTTTGCAATCTACCCATCTGACAAAGGGCTAATATCCAGAATCTACAAATAATTTAAACAAATTTATAAGAAAAAAACAACCCCATCAAAAAGTGGGTGAAGGATATGAACAGACAATTCTCAAAAGAAGACATTGATGCAGCCCACAAACATATGAAAGAAAGCTCATCATCACTTGTTATTAGAGAAATGTAAATCAAAACCACAATGAAATATCATCTCATGCCCGTTAGAATGGCGATCATTAAAATATGAGGAGACAACAGATGCTGGAGAGAATGTGGAGAAATAGGAACACTTTTACACTGTTGATGAGAGTGTAAATTAGTTCAACCATTATGGAAGACACTGTGGCGATTCCTCAAAGATCTAGAAATAGAAATATCATTTGACCCAGCAATCCCATTACTGGCTATATACCCAATGGATTATAAATTATTCTAGTACAAAGACACATGCACACGTATGTTTATTATGACACTGTTCACAATAGCAAAGACTTGCAGCCAACCCAAATGCCCATCAGTGATAGACTGGATAAAGAAAATGTGGCACATATACACCATGGAATATTATGCAGCCATTAAAAAGGATGAGTTCATGTCCTTTGCAGGGACATGGATAAAGCTGGAAACCATCATTCTCAGCAAACTGACACAAGAACAGAAAACCAAACACCACATGTTCTCACTCATAAGTGGGTATTGAACAATGAGAACACATGGACACAGAGAGGCAAACATCATACACCAAGACCTGTCAGGGGGCTGGGCGGGGGGTAGGGTAAGGATAGCAGGGGGTGTGGAGGTTGGGGAGGGATAGCATTAGGAGAAATGCCTAATGTAGATGACGGGGTGATGGATGCAGCAAACCACCATGGCACGGGTATACCTATTTAACAAACCTTCATGTTCTGCACATGTATCCAAGAACTTAAAGTATAATTAAAGAAAGGGAAAAAAGGAAAATTAAAATGATGTTAATAGTCATATAAAGAAAAGCCTCCCTTATGCTTGAGTGCTCTTGTCCCCTTTATGGAATATATACATATATTTTAATTAAAGTGAAGACTTACACTAACTTGGTTTATAAACCAACCTTCATTATTTCAGTTAGAATAAGATCTGAGGGTATTCCTTACATGCATGTATAGAACTGTTTTTATTATTTTTTAACTTTTGTAGAAGATTCCATGATGTAATTTGTCAAATCAGGAGTCTTTCCACAGATATTTAGGTTGGTTTGATCTATTTCTACATGAATAGTTCTTGTAATGATACATTTTCAGGAGCTGGAATTGCAGAATCCATTCCCGGCAGGAGTCTTTTTCTGGTTAACTGTGTTTCTCCCCTGGACTCCAACAACTTTCATTCCAGGAGTCTTAAGGAAGTCCTACATCCCAGTGTGTCATGCCACTCTTTGAACTCCACTCCTCATCACTGCTCAAATGCAGAAATCTTTCCATCCCCGCCTCCACCTCTGAAACTCAGAAAATCTCCCAAATATCCTACTCTTTCTCTAAATATTACCTTCATTGTCTTGTTCAACTCAAAATCTTATTCTGCCCTGAAGCCACTTCTCTTGCAGCCTCTCGGGTGAGATATTCTCTTCCTTTGAAGTCCTGGTCATATCATGAATCCTGGAGTGGAGCAAACACCCAATTTGCCCTTCATTTTGGCTTCCAGAATATTGTCTTTCTTCTTGTTAAAGACTCTCAGTTTGGAATCTCAGGTGAACAGAATTAATCCACCCTCTCAAAAACCCTTTGATTCATATTTGAGCTATAATCTATGAACTCTTTTTTTGTACAGAACTTTCATTATAGTATTTACTCTGTTCTAATTCACCATACCTTAAGTAATTATCATTTATTCTCTGCCTTTACCTCAAACCATTTGCCCATCATTGCTTTGAATAATCACCTAAAAAAGTAAATAAAAATTTCATCTGCACTTTTGACAATGGAGTTCAACTTGTTTAAACTGAAATACATAATCACAACAACCGATTGTCTTTAAATGTATGATTAGGTTTTGTGGAACATTCAGTGTTGGCAAACATTTGTATATTTTCCAGATGTAGCTATGCTCATATTTTATTCCTTAAAAAGTTTCTCCTGATACTACCAACACATCTTTTTCTGCCTTTATTCTCATCTGAATATTTCTCTTTCTGGTTCACTTAAAAATTAGGAAGAATTGGGTCATATTTCCACAAGTTCAAATCATCACTTCTACCAACTTATCTGATTCTCTACCAATCTCCCCATTACAGCAAACTCCACATGTAAAAATAAAATTCACCTCCTTCCATCCTCCCTTGAATGCACTCCACACCAATCATAGTTTTCCCCATCAAAATGCTAAAGCTATGCTTATTAAGGTCACAGTGACATCAGTGTTGCTAAATCCAGTATCAATTTTGATGTTACCACAGACAATATTTTAAGTATTCTCTCTTTAAATTGTTGCCATGTCACCATCCTTTTCTGGTGTCTTTCCTACAGCACTTTCCCTTTTCTTAGTCTTCTTCTTCATGTCGTCTCTGACACCTCTTAATGTCAAAACTCACCTTTTATCATTTCATACATCCTTATACTTTAAATATAATCTGAAAGCTAATGGCCCCTAGATTAATATCTCAGTCTTAACCTCTTTTCTGATCCTCAGGCTTCCATTATGCAATTGACATCTCCTCTTGATGACCTTAAAATGAACAGCGAACTGACTCCTCAACCTTAAATGAACAGCGACTGACTCCACGTTCCATCACACTGTCACATTGCAAACCCGATTTGCAGTAAATAATCTTTAATATTCTGGTCACTCATGCCAGCAACTTTGTCATCTGCAATCCCTCTCTTCTTATATCCTGGAACATTCTCATCAGTATATATTTTTGGCATTACATTAAAAAATATGCCCAAGCAACCATCTTTTCTGACCTGAATTATTGCAGTAGTCTCCTAACTCATCTTACTCCACATCTGTTATTATTACTCTGTAGTTGTTCTCAGCCAGAGTCAGTTTATAAGCCAAAACCTAAATACGATCATGGCACTCATCTTCTCAAATTTTTACAATGGCTTTCCACCTCAGAGTAAATGTCAGTCTTTACAATAACGTACAAAACTCTGCATGATGCATTTTTTCTCTCCCTTTGTCTCTCTACCTCCTCTCCTTATTTTCCCTTTTATTTTCCAAAATATATTGTGATTCTTGTTTTCCCTAAAATAATTTTAGAGGTCTATAATCAGAAACTTTGTCCAGCTTGCCTTTAAAACTGAATCTTTCCTTCCCCATGTCCACGTGGAATATTTGCTTCCTTCTTCCAGATCTCTAACCAAAAGTCACCCTCACAGTAACAACCTTAGCCCAGCACTTGCCAGTAGTACTTATAGTTAGTGCTTATTACCCACTGATGAAATGCAGGTTTGACCTTAAACATTTGATACATTAAAACAAAGTACTAATTTGATTATCACCTATCTCCCATCCCTGGAATAGAATGTAATTGAAATTTGGCTTGCTTGCTATTTTTTTTCTGATGTAATTTCCTGGCTTGGAATGTGTTTGGAAAAAAGGGGTACTCTGAAATGCTTGTTGACTGAATGAATCTGCCAGATATTGTCAGATCGCCTTCCAAAGTCGCTGTTCAATATGCAAATCTCACTGTATGAAAGTGTCTGTTTTCACATCACGTTCACCAATAGTTTGCATTATAAAACTTTTTGCTTTTATTTTAGAAATTGCTAGGTGGAAACACCTGCCACATTATTCCTTTAAATTGCATTTTATTAAATTATGAGGTATGTTTAGCACATTTCAGCATGTGTGTGTGTCTGTGTGTGTGTTTAATGCTGGTAGTTACATGCCCGTTTATTTTGTCCACTTTAAACTTTTGTTCCTTTTCTTATCAGTTGTTTAAAGATTATAAATATGTTTAGGAAATTGTCATTTGGCTTTGGGTTGTATTGTTCACATTTTCCTACCTTTTTTTTTTAATCTATGAACATTATTTTTTATTATCCTAAACTGGCATTTATCCATCTTGTTGTTTTTGATCCTCTGAATTTGTGACATGCTTTAAAAAGTGAAAAGGAGTTCTTTAAATTCAAGTTTTCTTTTTCTTTTTTTTTTTTTTTTTTTTTAGTTGAGACAAGAGTCTTGCTCTATTGTCCAGGCTGGAGTGCAATGGCATGATCTCAGCTCCCTGCAACCTCCGCCTCCTGGGTTCAAGCATTCTCCTACCTCAGCCTTTTAAGTAGCTGAGACTACAGGCACCCACCACCATGCCTAGCTAATTTTTGTATTTGTAGTAGAGACAAGGTTTCACCATATTGGCCAGGCTGGTCTTCAACTCCTGACCCTGTGATCCATCCACCTCATCCTCCCAAAGTGCTGGGATCACAGGTGTGAGCCACTGCGCCCAGCCTCAAGTCTTAACAGAGATAAGAAAAGGTTTACTTGAGAATATACAAAAATGTCTTGTGCTAAGCTATATTCAGTTAACTTCACAATAAAGTTAAGAATAATATCGAAAGGCAATTTGCAAAATAATTATACTCTCTCTTCACTAGAGGATTTGATAAGCCTATCCATATAGGCCTAAAACAAATGTCAGTATTGCTGCCTTTTTAATTCTCTTTTTCATTTTTTGGATTCTAATGACTTTTCTAATAATTTTCTGCATTTTTTATACTGTTACATTTACTACATTTCTTTTCTTGTGTGATAATGAATAAAATAATTAGAGAAATTCTATCATTTTAATTTGTATTGATTGGAATATAGTTTTCATATAGTTGTAATAAATATGTTAAATATGTCATAGGAATCTAAATTGTGGACAATTTAGGAATTTGTCTACCTGCTTTTGTATTTCACACTCTAAGTATCTGCACTATTTGTCTACTGTGTAATCTTTTTCACTCTGCTTTTTTGGCAATGTGAATACCTGTGGCGACTATCATGGACACGAAGGGGGAAAAATACTAGGTTGAACATCACTGTAAGTTCTTACATTCAATATCAGATGCCTGTCTAAAAATTTGTGTTCAGTAATATAAATATTATATTTATACAGATGAGAAAAATGTTTTAAGTGATTTATCCCATATTACAATGTGATGTCATTTTTAAGTGGTGAAACAACACAGAAACTGCTGCCTCATTATTGTTGGAAAAAAATAATAATTCTAGTATTGTATGTTATTTGGGCCAAAATGCATGAAAATACATTGACTGATTCCCTGTATTTGAAAGTGGATGAGAAATTCATTTTCTTCCACTTGGATCATAATAAAATACACTGAGACCTGTAGGATCACCAGGAGGCAGCCATGCAAGAAACCGCATTTGAACTTTCCAAACAGAAAAAGAAGAAACTACATTAGATCTGAGAGAGAATGCATTTGACATAATGAAGCAAAGATGAAGGCCAGTGAGACAGGAGAGGAGTAAATGAGGTGTGTATGGGGGAGGAGAGAGAAAACAGGGATTGTTACAAGAGGTCAGAGCAGTAGACAGAAGCCGGAGGTACGCATTGCTTTTGTGTTTTTTCATTCACATCTTTATTTACTTGATTTATAGCTATTAAACACACTTAATAATTTTGTATTTTTATTATGACAGCAGCTATTTAAATAGAATCTCCAAAGGTGGTGGAATGGGGTGAGATGGATGACCTATGAAAATATTCTTAAGGTCTAGATTTGAATCAACCTAATTACAAATACAGATGAATGCTACATAGTTAATAAATATAATCCTTACATTCTGATTACTGTTTGGAGGTTAATGAGTAAGTAACAGTATCTGTTTGTTATAAGCATGCCATCAATACTGCTGGAGGATTTTTAAAATATTTCATGGAGCAGTAAAAGTGATTAATAATTAACATAAGGAGGATTTACTAATAAATTATATTTCTGATAAATTACATTTCTTAGCAGAGGAAAGACTTGCTTTGTTGTATCACTGAATTTTTTGATTAAAAAAAACAGGCTTTTATTATGAAAAACATGGTACCCTCACTTAGGGACTTTTCATAACTTCTTAATTTTAGTATTAATTTAAATGACTCCATTGTCTTACTACATTAAGAAGGAAAAAAATGAGTCACCTTGTTTCAAAATATGAAAAAGTGACATCTTTGATATTATTAGTCTCTGCATTGTGTGAGAGAAGCCGATTTTATGTGCTGGTGCAAAGCCCATGGCTCATAAACTCGACAGAGGTGAGTGAGTTATGACAGTCTTGGAAATACATTAATGAAATTCTGCAAACATCAGTATGGTACATTAGTCTTCATCACATTTGGCTTTATTAAATACACAGATAGATGGGAAGCTGTCATGTATGCCAATTGTTTTGCTTTTTCAAAATGACCTACGGAAATATAAAAGCGCTATTTTTTTAAAAAAAGCTATTTTAACATGTGTGAATGATAGCATTTCACAGTTTGATGATTTAAAGAATGAGACAGTTTAGGATTTTGTCATCGTCATGATTTAACATTCATCAAAGACCTTTAATATGCTGAACACCAAAGTGGGGAGAAAAGGACACTGCAAAGACACAGTCCCTGCCCTTAATTTATGTTTACTCATTTTCTCTAAAGACTGAAGAAAACATAATGTTTGATTCATAGTACACGTTTTGAAAGCTAAAGCTGTTTATCAAAATCAATGGGGCTTAGGCCATTGGAAAGGACTAAGTTGATCTGTTCATTTCAAGACAAAATAGGCATTAAAATGGAAGTTATACCAACTAACAGAAATTCAAATGTTAAACTCATTGAATGAAATATTTCTAAATATACCTAATTGTATTTTTAACATTCTTGAATAGGAATGAAAAATGTAATTTAGAATCAGGATTTTTAAAATTTTATTTTTACTTTGGGCCATAATAGATTATATGATTAATTTAGAATTTGGAACAGGAAAGTGGCAGTTATTTTCAAAATGTGATGTAATACATACTTCAGCTCTCTGGGACATTCCTTTAATATAGCCTATATATTATTGCCAGAGTAAACTATCTCAACACCAAGACCAAGCTCATCTTTCTTTTCAAATACACCTTCCATAATTCTCTTATGCATATTCTCTCCTGTATATAGATAATAGATATAATAGATTTTAAAATGAAGATTAAAATCTAAATTGATTATATGTGTATATACGTCTAGGTATATACATATATATGTGTGTATATGTATCTCTTTGCCTATAATTGCTTTCTATATGGCAAGAAAAAGACTATGTTGCATTTCTGATGCATGTACAAGATCCTCAGGATAAGACTCTTTTCTTTCAGTTGCTGTTATTTAATTTTTGTGATTATGATTATTATTATGACTGTTATTGCTGAGTTTTCATATTTTTTATCACTGGTCATAATGCTGTACTATCTATTCTCTAAGCACTCAATGTTATTAGCTGAGTGTGTGTATACATATATATATGTATACACACATACACACATATACACAAATATTGTATGAATAGTAAGATGCTTTTTAAACATTTGATGAAGCTTAATATGCATTAAGTATATTAAATGTAATAAAAATAATTATTCCAATGCTATATTTATATTTTTCATGTTTCATTGTATTAATTATTTAAAAATATGAAACATTTAGAAATTCATTGGCAGTATTCTTGTACTATTTTGATGTCTTCCAGATTTCTGACATTGGCTTGAGGGAAATATAGATATAAGTCTATTAATGTGAAGAAATTAGTGTGAATTATTTTTTATCTATTTAAAAATTATCAATAATCAGGTAGTTGAACATTAGTATTGTTAAGGGAAATTTAAATGTCACCAATAATGTGGCAATATCATTTGAAAATTAAACTTTTAAAAATTTGATATTTGACAAACTTTCTAAAATCAGATTATATTTTTTTCCTGACGTAATTAATCTTTCAGATATTAGGTCCCCTACAGTCCAATAATAACATATTTGGCTTATTTGGTATATTCATACAGGAAGCACTGTCAAATATGAAATGGTGTTTGGCTTTCTTTGGGCTGTATTTATATAAACATGTTATTAGTACATGTTCCAAAATTATGGAAACTTCTGTAATTCCAATGTGATTTAGTCAATGTTATAAATAATTATAATTGCTATGTAAAATTAGTGTATGCCACAAAATACCAAACTCCTGGTAAGTTATAGCTTTAATGTGACGATCCTAAGACTTTTGTCCTCCACAATTTTGTCTTTCTTTGATCTTTCTTAAAAGGCAGTTTTTAATAAGAGATAGGAATCTGATGGGGTGTTCTTAAATGCAGCTCTCTGATAACTTTCAAAATGGTGTTACTGGAATAGAAGGAAAAAAAACTTCTAGGGCTGTTATGGAGAGTCGATGTATTAAGTGTCACTAATTCTTTCGTGTTCAGAGTTAAAAAAAAAAAAAAAACTTAGTTCCTTTGAGCTATTTACATATTTTAACAAGTGAGTAAAGTCTCCTGGAAGATAAATTTGGAGCATATTGCTTTCTCTGTACTTTATTTCTCCAGCATTTAGAAACTGTTTGGGAGTATTCTCAACTTATGGCAGTATAGTTATTAGCATAAGTGCAATAAGAATTCATTTTCATTCGTAACAGGACACAACTGGAGAAACTTTTTTTTTTTAACCAAGGTTTTTACTGGAATGGCATGCTTTCTTTAAAGAATCAAAGATGACTTACAGAGCCAATAAAAACCCCTTGAAATCTGGCCTTATATCTTGTCTACCCAGTCCCTGTACAAGGTTCCTGACCTGTGATAACTAAAGAATGTCACTTTCTTATAGGCCCAGGAGCCCCAGATTATCTTGGGACCTCAAGGTGAGGAATTCTCAGGTATCTGCAGTCAAAGATAAATTCGTGGTTGGGCTTCAAGGCTTTAAAAAGTACAATCTGAGATTCTTTGTGGAGCAAAATTTTAGCAAATCCAATATTAAAAATAACCTAGATGGCAAATAATCATTCCTACTGCATTTCATGCAAATAATCAGGCAGAGCACAATAATACTAAAACATATTTAACCAGTAAATTTGACCTACTGTGATTTATTTTTAATAAAAATGACTGGGGAGCCTGGCTAATTTTTTGTATTTTAGTAGAGATGAGGTTTCACCATGGCCAAGATGGTCTTGATATCCTGACCTCACGATCCATCTGCCTCAGCCTCCCAAAGTGCTAGGATTATAGGCATGAACCACCACACCCAGCCTAATTTTGCATTTCTAACAACAATATACAAAGGTTCTAATTTACCCACACCCTTATCAACACTGGTCATTTTTTTTTTTTAATATTAGTTATTCTGACAGGAAGAGTGTTCTCTTTATACTCTACTCAAACTACCACTCATTGTCCACAAATTCAGAACAACACCCCATTAAACAAGACAAATTGTAAAATCATACATGGGATAAAGAGGTTCATAAGCTAAAAGGATACATGGGGCGGGCACAGTGGCTCACACCTATAATCCCAGCACTTTGGGAGGCCAAGGTGGGCAAATCACAAGGTCAGGAGTTCGAGACCAGACGCCCAACATGGTGAAACCCTGTCTCTACTAAAAACACAAAAAATAGCCAGGCATGGTGGTACACACCTTGTAATGCCAGCTACTCAGGAGGCTGAGGCCGAAGAATCACTTGAACCCAGGAGACAGAGGTTGCAGTGAGCTGAGATCACGCCACTGCACTCCAGCCTGTGTGACACAGCTGTTTTTTTTCTTTAATGTCTCACAAAAAAAGTTGGGGGGGGAAGATACATGTTTTGCTATTATATCTATAAATAAAATAGGTAAATGTGTAAACATGTATTCCTATGGTGCTAGGCAAGAGAATGAGAAACATAAATCTATATATTGAATTTAGAAATATGAGTTTACTGGAGATTATAAATTTAATATCTTACAACAAACATGGTAGTAGTCTCTTGCCAAGTAAGGACTGTGAGTAACCTAAATAAATGAGGTTCCATACTAAGTAAACTTGAGATGCTAGGAATCTTTTGATATAATGTAGAGGTGAGATGCCAAGTCTATTCATGATAGAGATGTTGGAATGGATTTATATTGTTTACTATGCTCAGCCACTACTTAGATAAGTTCCTGGATGAGGCAAGAAATTAATCATTTTAACAGGCATTGAGAAATTGTTTTAGGGAAAGGAAGCAAGCATCTTTTAAAAATACTCTTTTGCTAGCAACTTGGATATTAAATTCTGCCAGTGAAACATTCTGCTGATTTCAATGTGAATGATAAGATGTTAGTGAGGCAGAATTCTAGTATCAATACTAAACTTCAGAGGTAACCTTCACAGTTACTAGGTCTTGACTATAATCAGAATAGAATGGCATAGTAGTAATTAATTAACTATGGTTTCCTGCAACAAATATAATTAGGTATAAATTACATCATTATAGAACTAGGTTTTTATCATTTCAAAAGTCCACACCCATAGGCCTGGTTAACAGTGCCCTGAGTTGAGGCATCACAATCTCTATCCCTGACTCAACTTCTAGTCTAAATCCATTCATATCATTTATGGGTCCATAGGGTTCCCCGGAGTAAGAACTACACTACAACATTGCAAGCATTTTTAGTAAGTTACCATTTAACTTTTTCCTGACATATCAGTTACCTCTCCACTTACCAGGTAACTTTATACTTGGTAAAGTAAGTTGATCCCAATTCATCATGTGTAATTGTACACGTTTTCTGTGTTATATTCAGGAATAGAACTTGGAATGATACTGTTATCATGGTGGTGGCTTATGGGTTTCAGGTTACAAATATGTTTGCCCATTTATATCTCAGTAGAACTTCATTGAGTAGGGAACTATATACTGGGACTATTTTCTTGAGTGGAAAATTGGAGTAAATATATTTTAGAAATTGTAAGAATCACCACATTTCACTTCCTGCTCCAAGGAGTTAACTCTATTAAGGAAGAGCCAAATGAAATAAACTAATTTCCACTCCTCTCCAAATTAGAAACCCTAAAGCATTATAGCGTCTCGGGTGATTTTAAGATTTACTCCACCAACAGAGACCTGAAAAAAATGCAAAATTATTTATTTTTGTCATAAACCATTTAACAATTCTGTTTACCTTGTGAAGAAAATGTTGGAATTTGGAGAAAATAGAATAACTGAAGATAATTGAAAGCTTAGCTAAATGGTGATATGATTGCTGCAGTTGTTTTATATATTCTATCTCTACTGTGGCAAAGCAGCCCAGCTCTTGTACCTAGTGTGTAGCTATTCATCTCTCAAAAGTTTTCTATTTCATTCTAAGGAGTAGAAAATATCAGAAGCAATTTACCTTTTCCTGACAAAGATGAAAGTTCATATTCACAGTCTTGCCTCAGAGTTTATTTAATTTCTAAGCCTATGCTATAAACATTGATCATTACATGCTCCCCCAGGCCATGGTTTTCATGCGCTACTTTGAAAACACACCATTAGTTCTTGGAAAAGAAAAGGTAGTGGATATTTTAGCAGTGCTAGAAAGATAGATGTGTAACAGAGGAAAATGGATTTATCTCATCAAAATAAAGGCATCGTTCATCTTATTTAAATTTTCTGAGTATCTTGCCCTGGGAAATACTTGTATATTTGTGCACAGATTTGAAGAAATTTGCTCTAAATTGTAACCATATCATGGTAAAAAGAAACAGTGTTGGTACAGCTTCCTTTAATGCTTACAGACTTGAAGGTCTATGATCTATGAGGGGGAGTGACTCACAGCTCCTTTCATCCTTGTAAGAGTAGTGGGAAGAGGAAAAATTCACTATAGATGAGGAACATGGAAAATGTGCAAATTTTAATAAGTTTTATTGGTTGTCTAGGACACAGCATGACAGAGAAGAATCCCAATTTTCACAGGCACAGAATGCATCTGATTGCACCTTCAAACACTTATCCATGGGACTTGATCGAATATACAGCAGAAATACAATGGCTTGGAGTCCGTGTGGGAAGCTGATCAGCCTCCTCTGCTGCTGAAACATAGGGATTTTCCCGAGTGCACTACGGCTACTTTCTGAAGTCCAAGATATGGGCAAGAGAGCAGAGAAGGAACTCTGGAGATACGGAATACTAAGGGTGGGACTGAAGAGAAAAGAGAGCATTCCAGAAAATCAAAAAATTGTCATGCAGTCTATGAAATAGGGAGAAATTTCCCAAAATGTGCAAAACCTGCATTTCTGCTATGACACCTAAAGAGAAATTCAGAATTTCACTAGTCCTTAGGCTTCAAGCCCTGGTGAAGTCAGAGTCCTGTTCCTGTCCTCAAAATGTCTGTCACCAGTTGAGCCCAAAATAAATAAAACTGCCATAAAGGCTAGATGTAGTTTACCTACAGTTTAGATTGATTCTACCCTCTGACACTAGTGACAGGAAAAAAGAAAATGTGTGTTCTTCACAGGAGCCCAGTTCCCAAAAATATAATGGAAAATCATACACTTCATAGCTAACAGGACCCTCTGTAGGGTTGTAAGGGCTCTATTTGTGTTAAGCATTTCTAGTTCAGCTTTATTAAACTAAAGTAATAATGACAAGGTGTATCACTAAACCATGTGGACACCATGTAAAATGAACTAAAATCATAATTTCATTTTTAAAATTTTTCTTCTTTAGCCTTCTACTTTAACTAGAGGACCTGGCATCCCCTATAAGAAACCCATAACAAGTAGACCTCAAATATTCTTTTACTCACCCTTCCCAATACAGTTACCCTGAAGAGTGACCAATTTGAGGAAATTTGAGTGAGGAACATTCATATCATGTTGCTGTAGTATCATTACACAGTATTTCCTCAAGGGGACCTGAGTTACACTATCAGTGAATGAGTGCTATTCTACCAACAGACTAAAGTCAAAATTATTTGAAAAACCATAGTTTTTCGTTGCAACAGTGGACATCATCTCAGTTTCCTTTTATTTTTCTGATTATACAAACCAAGCAACACTGTATATAGCCTGTTATCCAGGTACTTTGCACCCAGGAAATAATGGTCTGTTTCATTAGCCTGGATTCCAGTGCATCAAACACCTTCATAATCTCTTTTCTTCTACCCATTGTGATAATTACGCGTACTTCACTCTGACATTTAAGTGCCATTTCTTGTATCTTGCCAGTCTGAAATTCTGTGATCTATTCATTTTACAGAGCCCATGTTCTTGCAGCAATGTCTTCTGTTTTCACCGAGCTCCATAAATTTAAAAAAAAAAAAAAAGACAACCAAAAAACCAAAACAGCCCCAAACAACCATTACAAGTTATCCAGAATACCGAGTGACTTTTCTCCAGTACACTTCTTATTGCCTTAGGGGATGGAAGCCTTCTGGCCATTCTTGGAAATATAATTGCATACTGGTTTCTCTAAGGACAAATACCAATTAAAAATAAGAGCCTTAATTCTCAGGAAAGATATTTTCCTCCCCTTATTTTTCTTTGAGTATTTAGTTTAGAAAACATGTAATTATAAGTACTTTCTCCTCCTTTGAAATACATACAACTCCTTTTCAAACCTAGATAGGCCTTTCAGCTTTAGAACCTAGGAATGTCTTTCTCAAGGACCTGGGGGCTATCTCTTTGAAATATAAACATCAAGGAAGAAGGACCCCTATGTTTCAGTTTCTGTAGAAAAGTAGGAGTCTAATGTTTGGTGGACTCTGCTTCAAGCTGCAAAATTTCCTCCTGTTAGAAAGCTGTAAGTTTTTCTCTCCTCTGGATGAAGCCACTTAGCTAATCACAGATGATCACCCAAATTCCCAGGTCAAGTTAAGATAGATTATATGTGACAAATGGTGTTGTGAAGTCCTCTTACTTGAAGACTAATTATAGTTTATAACATGTATGTAGTGGATTGCATCTGCTTAGCTAAATAAAAAATATGAGGGTTTTTTTTTCTGCTCTTGCCATCTTTTACTAGATTCACTGTGATACATGTTGCATTACATTTTATTTCTTATTCAATAGTAAATGTATTCTTTCTCTACTACTTTGTGGAAAGGATATCTGCATTGGAAAAATATTCTGTTTTTAGTAATATTTATCCAATAGTTCTCAGTATGTGTTTTATAAATACATTCTAACTATTCCTATCACTGTAAGTCTTCCCATTAATGGTTAACACTCTAACAAAAAAGTTCTAACATCTGAGCTTATTTTAAGTTATTGTTAATTTGAAGATTGAAGATACCTTCCTAATAAAAAAATAGCTTGAACTCTAGGTACCCTTGTCAAGTATTAAGTCATGTGTTACAGTTAAATATGCCAACATTAATGAATTCTCTTTACCCAGATTTGTATTCCGTATTTCCTTCTTTGCACAGCGCCTTGAGAACCACCCTTACACATGGTATCTCATTTGCTAGAGCACAGTATGACCAGGTATTGAAGATCTATCAGCAAATGGGAATGTTTGTGCTGGTGTAACCTTGTGCTTCCCAGCCTAAAGATGGATAAAAGGTGTTTGGGGCTAGTCTTGAAAGAAATAAGCATTGCCTTGTCAAAGACTCGCTTAACTTGGGTGCATTTTATAGTCTTGGCTAGTGAAAATGATCACTTCTCCTTTCTAAAAAACTTAACACCATGAAGAGGATCAAGTTTTTCAAGTGCAGCTACCTATATTTTTCCTCCTCAATTCTCAGATGCCTTCTCTTTTAATCACTCCCTTATTGTATAATAGAAGACTATTCAGTAATGCACATGTAGGATTTTCTTTGAAGCTTTGCCAAGACTAGAAGCACATTTTTTTCAGCACTGTCAATCATGTGACTACAAGGGATAAGTCTAATTTAAAGCTGCTACGGAGGTCTTCTGGTTTGAAATCATCCACTGCATTGGCAAAAACTGCCCTAAGGCTATTAGGTTATTTTTTTAAGATATCCAGTAATCTCAATCCCACTTCACAATAGTAATTATGTTTATTGTTGCCCATACTGATTAAACATTACATTAATTGCCCAATAATTTACCCTCTACATCTATTAATTTCATCTTAATTAATAACTGAGTCATCTTAAGTAATTGTGATGTGTCAATTTCCAGAAGCTATTATCATTTCAAAGTCATATTACTGGATTCATTGTTGTCTTAAGTTAGGTGGGTAATCCAATTCTGAAATCTCATTTCAAAAGCTTAATTTCTGAAACAATATCTGCTAGCAATGTTCCGAACCTTAGTTACTAAAAAGACAAACTTTACACATGGAATAAATGTCCATTCTTTGACTCTTACAATCCTACCGCAATTAGAATAAAACAATAGAGATGTGATATGGGTAAAACTGGGAAGGACCGCATGGAAGCGTTACTCTCCTGGCTACTGCTTTACGTTGAGCCCTAAAATATCTAGCAGTTTGTCTAGTGGATACATTTATAGGCTCATGAAGACTGGCTCCATGGACAAACAGTCTGGAGTTGTCCACTGAAAGGATAATAGCAGGTATAATTTACTTGCATATTACCCTCTTATTTCCTGTTTGATTTCATTCACAGCAGAACAGCTTCAAAGCCCAAGGCTGATCGGCCCATAGCTAGTGGCTCTGGTTTAACCAATTTGATTTTATGCAAGAACATGGCCTGCCACACCACTGGGCAGGGATCTGATTTCTAGGTGGCTGCCTTATAGATCAGCTAATGCAAACATAAGTGTATTGGAATGTGGAGGCCAGGGGTGGTATGAATAGGGTGTTAACTTTTTGAATAGATATCTACAGGTACTGATGGACAGAAAACTATGCATGTTTCCATAAATGTTAATGATAAAATTCTTTATATGATCAAAAATAAAGCTAGATCATTTCCAGATATTATTTTTTGAAGTCAGTTAAAAATTTACTGAAAACATACTATAAAACAGTTTGAAGGGAAGTTCAGTAGAATAGTTTCACATGCTTGGTAGAAGAAGGTATTACTTTAACAACAATAACAAAAAAGTTCAAATGGGTAACACAAACATTTAAAATAAAACTTTAACTTGTATTTAAGGACATTTGTTGACAAAGAGAAGAAATAAAATGTGTAAAAAGAAAGACACAAACTTGGAGAAGATATACAGAAGACATGTAGGTCACAAAGTAATAATAGCAACAGGCCGGGTGTGGTGGCTCACATCTGTAATCCTGGCATTTGGGAGGCCAAGGTGGGTGGATCATGACGTCAAGAGATGGAGACCATCCTGGCCAACATGGTGAAACCTCATCTCTACTAAAAATATAAAAATTAGCTGAGTGTGGTACCGCATGCCTGTAGTCTCAGCCACTAGGGAGGTTGAAGCAGGAGAGTCACTTGAACCCAGGAGACAGAGGTTGCAGTGAGCCAAGATCACACCACTGCACTCCAGCCTGGTGACAGAGCAAGACTCCATCTTAAATAAAATGAAATAAAATAAAAATAGCAGTACATTGTGTATGACACCCTGAAGAATAAAATAGAAAAAGACAAATATATAAGTAAACAGACAAAGGCCTGGGCTGTTATTTGAAGAAATAAGAATCATGTTGGTATATTAGCAGTTAGTAGTAATCTATGTAATTATTAGACATTCAACTGAAATAATATATAATTTAATACTGAAAAATGTGGCAAAAAGGTAGGAGCATGAAAATATAAAACATTGGAGAGAATGTGAGGCAAAAAGCTCTTAGTGAAATAAGTATAGAAGGAAACATTCTTAATGTGAAAAATTTTACTAACACAGCTACTGAAGCAATTTAAGTTACAGAAGGAGAAACTGAACCTACATTTTCCAAAATGGAGACAATATAGGATAGCTAATGTCATCTGCAATTCTTCCCATGGCACTAGAGTCCAGCCAGCATTGTAGGACAATAGAAAAGAGATGTCAAAATAAAAATAAAGGCAATAAAATTATCTCTAGTTATAGATAATATGAAAAAAATTGATTTAATTCTGATCTAAAACAATCAGAAATCAGTTTGGAAACATTCCTAATATGAAAACTGATTCACAAAAATAACATTGGATTTGTTCTCAAGAATAATCAACTAAAAAGTTACCAACACATAAGATAATTTAAGCCATCACCCAAAACTAGAAACACATGAAATATTTAATGTACATTACTATCAAGAGAATGTTAAATCTTTTCTAAAGATCATAAATGAAGGTCAGAATTAATAGTTCTAGGGCCAGGCATGGTGGCTTATGCCTGTAATCTCAACACTTTGAGTGGCCAAGGTAGGCAGATCACTTGAGGCCAGGAGTTCAAGACCAATCTGGCCAACATGGCAAAACTCCATCTCTACTAAAAATGCAAAAAAAATAGCTGAACGTGGTTGGTGCCCATCTGCAGTCCCAGCTACTTAGGAAGCTGAGGCATGAGAATCACTTGAACTCAGGAGGTGGAGCTTGCAGTGAGCTGAAATTGTGCCACTGCACCCCAGCCTGGGCAACACCCTGAAACTCTGTCTCAAACAAACAAGCAAACAAAAAAATTCTATAAAGCACACTATTTAGTGGTGAAATCAATATTTTAAAGATGTTTATTAATTTCAAAACTATCCAAAAAATTATTTAATATGTATGTTAATTTGTAATAGTAATTTTGAAGTAGGGCCAAGGAGAGGATATTAAATAATTTGAACCTATTAAAACATTTGTAAAATGTTAAATCTACCAAAAAGGAGAATGAATGGAAAGCTCAAATATCTATTGCTATCTGTCTAGATTCATTCTATTACAAACAAGGGAAAAACAGATCAACGAGTAAGCAACAAGTTGGCCCACTCCATGCAACAAAATAAATGAGGATGTATACAGTATCTCCAAAGACAGACTTCAGGTTCTCCTGCCTTAAAAGTGAGCAAAATGTAAGCTGTATATAGGGTATAAGAAATAATTGTTTAAACGCATTCCTTTTTTGTTTTGTTTTGATTTTTTGAGACAGTGTTTCACTCTTGTCGCCGAGGCTAGAGTGCAATGGCATGATCACTGCAACCTCTGCCTCCCAGGTTCAAGCTATTCTCCTGCCTCAGCCTTCCTAGTAGCTGGAATTATAGACACTCGCCACTACGCCCAGCTAATTTTTGCATTTTTAGTAGAGATGGGGTCTCACCCTGTTGGCCAGGCTGGTCTCAAACTCCTGACTTCAGGTGATCTGCCTGCCTCAGCCTCCCAAAGTGCTGGAATTACAGGCATGAGCCACTGCACCCAGCCATTTAAAGTATTTCTAAAGCATAAACCATAATATGAAGAACTGACATAAAGGATTGTATACATACCATGTACAAAGTTTAGTAAAAGTTATATACAAACTCAGAAACTACAGGCTAAATTCTAGTGTGTGTGTGTGTTTGTAAATATATATATATATGCTCATGCAAATCACTAAGAAATAAAACAGGATATACAGTAGAAATATGGAGGAAAGGTATAATTAATGGAGGAAAAAGCTTAAATGAATTCCATACAAGGTACACAAATCATAGCTAATTAGTCAGTGAAAATAAAAATGTGCCACTACATTATGTCTATATGATTTTCAAATAAAATGTTGAGTTATACTTTCAGTGGAAATGAAGTAAACTCTGCACTGCTAGTGGAAATTCATCTGGTGAATTCAAAATAGAGAGTAATCTGACATCCTCAGTTATAATAAATCCTGTGATTCAGGAATCTTTTGTCTATATATATACAGACCAGAGAAATTCTCACAGAGTTCTGTAGATAAAATGTGCCAGAAGTTCTTTTCCGCATTCTTGTGGTAATGGGATTTGGAGAGTGCTGAATGAATTCTTTTTTTTCTCTTTGAGAAGGAGTCTTGCTCTGTCACCCAGGCTGGAATGCAATGGTGTGATCTTGGCTCACTGCAACCTCCACCTCCCAGGTTCAAGCAATTCTCCTGCCTCAGCTTCCCAAGTATGTGGAATTATAGGCACATGCTACCATGCCCAGCTGATTTTTGTACTTTTAGTAGAGACAGGATTTTACCATGTTGGCCAGACTGGTCTTGAACTCCTGACCTCCAGTCATCCACCTGCCTCGGCCTCCCAAAGTGTTGGGATTATAGGTGTGAGCCACAGGGCCTGGTCAATTTCATCAGAATTGTTTACTTCTGATGAAAGAGAGAAAGAGAAGATACATCATATAAATGCAATCCAGGAGTCAAAAGACATAAATTAGTGTAAATATTTAATAGAACTCCTTTTACATATAAACAAATAGACTAAACACATTTTATTGCTAAGTCATGTATGCACTTAAAAAATACAGACTCTATTCAGGCACAATGGCTTACGCCTTTAATCTCAGAACTATGGGAGATGGAGGCAGGAGAATTGCATGAGCCCAGGAGTTCAAGACAAACCTTGCAACATAGCAATACCACCATCTGTACAAAAAGTAATTAACTGAATGAGGTGGCGCACACCTCTTTAATCCCAGCTACTCGGAAGTCTGAGGTAAGAGAATCACTAGAGCCCAGGAGGTTGAGGCTGCACTAAACTATGATCATGCTGCCACTGTACTCCAGCCTGGGCAATAGACCAAGACTCTGACATGCTGACACACACACACACACACACACACACACACACACACACACAATATGTAAAATTTAAGGATATATACTAAACATATTAGAGTGCCTGTGAAGTGACAGGGGTAAGGAAAATGAAATGTATGAAGTAATAATTAAAGAAATAAAAGAAAGAAGGATGGGTGAAGAATATGTACCTTAGCTGAGATGTGTTTTCCCAATTCTCTTCCTTATGAGGTAAAGAAAAGAAACAAAACAATATAATAACATAACTTATTGTAACATAGCCTAAGCAGATGATAAGTAAATAATGGTTATGACTCTAGCATACAATCGTTAATGACATGTACATTTCCTATTTAGTTTGGAGTACACAGTTGCACAAATACTAGTGTCTAGCTAATTTGGAGGTTAAATTTACAGTGAAATTTTCTACTTCCTCTGACCTTCTTATGATAGGATAATTCTGATTATTTTAGGTTTAAAGATTCACTTTCAAAATAGCTTATCTGATATTTACAATAAACAAAAATAAGCAAAAAATACAAACAATCTTCTCTAATGTGCTTCATTTATATTAAATTGTTAAATGAAAAAGATAATTGTTACTAACTCATCTAATTCTTAAAAATACCCTTTATTTAAATTGTTTAAACAGTGTATTGAACAATTTTGTTGCAGAAATCATATTTCAATACAATTTTATTTCTCATTAATCTTTAACTGAAATCAATGCATACAACATAGTCCTAGTTTTATTTCCAAACTACTCAGAAATAGATCCTTATGGATCCAATATCTTTATTCTAGAATAAGATCAAAATACTTTAAAGATTGTCAATGTTAGTTTCCTCAATCATCTCTCAGTTGAGAAAAATTACATTATTTTAATGATTTGCATATATAAATAAATTTGTTATTACAATGATCTGCTGCATGGCTTATAGTACATAAGCGTCTTAAAGTTTGGGGTAGTTTGGTTCATAAGTTAAAAATTGAAATATTTCTTCATATACATATCTTTATTCAACTATTGTAGTGGAAAGGAGGCCATTAAATAGGGCTCAAAGTTGTTGGGGAGAAAATACATTAGGCTGTTCAGATAACTAGGAAATTGGGAAGAACAGAGTGATGAACTAGGAGTACAGTGGCTTGAGTTCTGAGCCACATCTTTTGCCAGGAGTATGTTGTATGAAGTTAGATAGACTCTTTTCCCATCGTATTTTCTATTTTCCTTATTTTGAAAAAAGCAGGAAGGGGAGTTAGAAACACACTTAGATATTGCACATTCTTGAAATTATTCAAACACGGGGTCAATTCATTTAGCAATGTCTTCCTGAATGCTTTCTATGTGCCAGACATTGTTCTGCATGATGAAGAAGCAGTGATTTATAGTAAGGACAAGGAGAGTTAAGAGTTTATGCAAGGAATGGTTATAATGCTGGCTCATGGGATTTAACTTGTAAGTGAAAAATAAAAAAGCATCAGAAGAGTGAGAAATAAGTGGATTTGAAAACTTAGCAGCAACAAAATTTGTAGGTCTGGGTAGGGTCAAAGCAGTTCGGATTTGGAGAACTCGAAGGACGAAACTGAAATTACTAAGACAGAGAGTGAAATATTTGTAAGTGAGGTAATGAAAGGGTTGCCGTGATTGGGAACAGCAAGTTACAAGGTTAACTCTCCTCATCTCAGAGCTGTAGCTGCTGCACTGACTCCACCAATTATTATCTTTTCCCTCATGATCAGAAAATTGCTGCCAGAAGCTACTGAGCTTTATCTTTTTAGGATAAAAACCAGAATTTTCAGCCATGTACCTGTGCTTGAAACAATCCCTGTGGCCAATAGAATTAGAAGCAAAATTTTCTTGGTTCTGCTAGGATACTCTACAAATGGTTCACAATTAAGATGGAAATTCAAAGGAATAGAAGTTGAAGAGTTAGAAAAAAAAAAAAAAACAGCGTTGAATTATCTTCGGAAAAATCAGTTGACAAAAATAGCACTGATGCTTTAAATGCAAAAAAGCAAATACCCATTAGAGTGTATCAGAGTAAGTTTTATGATTTTGTAGCATATTTAGATTTATAAAGATTTTATCTAATATTAAAAATTGTTCAAGACTGTGACCAAATACACACATTTGCTATTTCTATTGTGACAACTCAACATTTATTCATTGGATATTTTCATTTAGTATCAGAAATTTTCAAATGGTGAATTATTCTATTTTTTAAATTTATATTTTTCTTTTCTTAAAATTATATCCCCCCCAACATTCTCCAATCAGAGGTATTCAAAATAAGATAATGTTTCCCTCAGTTTTCCCAAAAATATCAAACTGGGACATATTTGAAAAGACTAAATCTAATTACCTAAAACCTTTTAACTGCAATAATCATCTTTCAAAAATCCTTATTACTAATTTAGGCTAATAGCAAGTAGGGAATTAAAATATATCTACAAAGTGTATTTTAAATATAGTTCAATAATTAAATATGAAAGAGAAATAGACTAGAGAATTAGTAATCCACAGTTCAGCTCAATCACTAACGTTTTTGATGCCTACTAGATGCCCACGTATTGTAGCTCTCTTGGAGACAGAAGAATACATTTGAAATAATTTATACACTCAGACTAAATACCTGCTATTTCTTACCTGCAGAGTTCTAGGATATTGCAAAACAGAAGGGATAAATTCTTTTCATTTATGTTTAGATTCAAGTGTCTTTGATCTATTTGCCAGAATTGTTTGAGCAATCTTTTTGTATTATTCAAGAAATAAATTTAGCCTTTCACCAATTGTTCATTAAAGCTCAATTTTATTTTGCCTTAACATAATTAAAATATTTCAAAGAGAAATCTTGAATCTGTTGACATTTAAAAAAATTTTATGTGCACTTATGAAATTGATAACCAAATAGAATGTAGATTATACCAAGAAAGATTTTATATTAATGTTTTTGCTAGAAATAAGCATAAATTATTTTTTGTTTGTTTTACATGCATTCAGTTGAAAATTTTAAAATACAACAATTACTTATCTGTTTCTTGTATTCATGTACTCAAACCAGTTATTTTAGGTGTTTGAGATATAACAGTGAGAAATAGGTAGTCAGAAAATATTTATTTCACCTTAAGATTTAAGTGTAGTGAGAGGAAACAGTGCAAAGAAATTTAGAAACAATGAGGCAGTGTTTTGTGGACATATTAATAGTCTCCTAAAAGATGTACACACACTACCCCCTGAACCCATATGATTAATTCAATGTTACCTAATATGGCAAAACATATTTTGCAAATGCTGTAAACTCCTGTGAGAAGGGGAATTATTCCTAAGTATTCAAGCAGGCCCAGTCTAATCACCAGGTTTCTTAAAAACAGTAAAATTTCAGGAACAGAAAACCAAATACAACATGTTCTCACTAATAAGTGTGAGCTAGATGAGAAACCATGGACACATAGAGGGGAACAGCACATATTAGGCCCTTTTGAAGGGTGGAGGGTGAAAGGAGGGAGAGAGTCGGGAAAAGTAACTAATGGGTATTAGGCTTAATTCCTGGATGATGAAATAATCTGTACAACCAACCCCCATGATACAAGTTCACCTACGTAACAATCCTGAACTTGTATCCTTGAACTTAAAAGTTAAAAGAAAAAGCCCAAACACGGCAGCAACAACAACAAAAAAACAAATAACATTAAAATTGTCCAGGCTATAGTCAGAAAAATAATGTAAGAAGTTCCAGGTGAGAACTCAGCCCAAATTTTCTGGCTTTGGAAATGGAGGAGGTAAGCTATGAGTCAAAGAATATGGCACCTATAAGAAGCTGAGGATAGCCCTCTGGTTACAGCCAGCAAGAACAGAGGTCCTAGTTCCTATGAGCACTATAATCTGAATTTTGCCAACAACCCAAATGACCAAGAAAGCAGGTCCTCCCCTAAAACCTTTGCAAAGGAACTCAGCCCAGCCAATACCATGACCTTAGTCAAATGAAGCAATGCTAACTTTCTTACCTATAGAACTACAACGTCATAATTTGTGTTGTTTTACATCAGCAAGATTATGGTAGTTGTTATGGCAATAAGATAAAACTAATACATACTTTTAAAGCTAAATGAAGCAAGATACAAAACTGAAATTTTCTGTGTTGGAGGCAGGGAAAATTTTCAACTGGTAACCGAGGCATTCCTGACTGATAAAAGTTTGGAGGGAAAGCATTCCAGTCAGAGGGAATGACGAATTCAAATGCCCTAAGGCAGAAGTGCTTGATGTATTCAGTGAACAGAAAACAGATCAGTATGGGTTCAGCAGAAAGGCAGAAAAAAAAAAATCACAGATGAAAAAGAGAGGATATCAGAACATGATAAACTTTAAGCCAAAATAAAATTGTTTTCATTTTAGATGAAATTAAAAGATAATACAGAATATATGAAATATGATGTTATGAAAATAGTCTAGAAGGGGGAAATTGAGTAAAGATAAAAACTTAAAATGAATTTCAAAAATCTTAACTAAAGAATAATTATGATTTGTAACAGCACTATAGGCACTGATAAATAATAATGGTCAGAATTGGAAAGTTAAAGTCAGAATCAGGAAAAATGGAATTGAAAAGAGTAAATAATGATTATATGTATCATTTTAGCCTAAGAAATAGGTTCAGCCTTGGGCATGTTTTAAACAGCGTTAGACAGTCAAGTCAAAAGATGAAGTAGGAATATGATAAAAGCTTAATATAAGTTTAACATAAGAGTTTATGTAAGTAAAATATAAATTTAACATTTATGTAAATTTAAGTGAGACGAGCATAAGTTCAATGTGATGTTCTGGGTCTGAGATACCTATTTCTGAGTTATCAGTTTAATGATAGTATTTAAAAGTCTGGGGTGAAAAAGGGGTCTTTGGTAGTAAATGCACATAGACATGAAAAGAAGTTTGACTGACTCCGGGACAAACAATGTTTCAAAGTTGGTAAGTCAAGGAATGAGCAAAGTAGACTACAAGGTGATGACTAGTGATGAAGGGCTGTGCAGGATATCGGAAGAATAACATATTTAAAGAACATGAGGGACAAACCACTTCAAATGCCATACACTGAGAATTAGCCTTTGACTTGTCGATGTGGATGTTGTCACTGACCTCTATTGAAGATCATTTGGTAGTGACTTGTGAACAAAATTCTGATATAAGTGATAAGAAGAAAAAAATAAGACACATTAGTGATTGCAAATATACATAATACAATATAGTGTGTTTTGTTTTCTTCATTTTTAATGTTGTCTTGACCCAATTTTGGGTCTCTGGCTAGAAGCCAGTCATCTGCCCTTCTTGATAGGGTGATTAAGTTTAGATCCAACCAGATTATCCTGCCTCCCAGGCTTTGGAGCCACTATGCCCCAACCATAATCACTCTAGAGACAGATACCAGACAACTAGGGGCCATCTCTATGTTCCAGAACTGGAAAAATAACTCAAATTAGTATCTACAGAAAGCCCACACAACCTAACTCTACCCTATTTGCCATGCATAAACTGCTCCCTACAGCTAAATACAGATTGCTGTTATTCTGTTCCCGTCCCTGAGTGCAACCACCTTCATGGTGCTAAGTTGTACCCTCTTATTAGAGCTGCCAGTCACAAAGTGTTGCCTTCCATCTATCTATCCGAGTGCTGTTCATGTCATTGGGTTGTATCTGTTATCAAAATATTTTTTACATCTTATAAAACAAATATCTCTTGAGAACTTTTGCTATTGGAGAAATTAATTGAGATAAGATTTGGACAAGGAAAGTTTTTCCTTTTTTTCTCTTTACTATGTTTAGCGGAGATTGTAGTATATTTGGGTACTGATGGGAAAGATTTCAAAAAGAAAATATATCATTGATTCAAGTGAGAAAGTGAGAACATTGTAGGACCAATGTACTTTAAGAATCCATCCTTATTAATTGATAGATGGGACGGTGAGAACAAGGGGGAATTCTCAGTAAAATACTTACTTCTAAAATAGAAATAAACATGAATTATTGCTGACAGCAATATTAAGTGTATGCCACAATATCAATGTATATAGGCTCCCAAGACAATACATGTGAGCAAAACACAGTTAAAACTTGAAAACTCTAATATGTTGCTCTGTGGATCAAGGAATTTCCTTTAAACCATGAAAACTTGGCTTATTTTCATTACATTAAAAAATCATACTGTAAAAATTGCTTAGCTCTACAATTCTCCATGGAAATTAACCAATTTAAACAAACAAAAAGCAGTGAAATGTAGCAGACTAACTCACAATTAAGATTAGCTCAGTGTAGTCAGCGTCAGTATACCATTTTTCTTTGGACTACCACTGTCCCGAGAGTATTCAGGAGCAGAATAAAGGGTCAGGCTTATTCAATTATTAAATATCCTACTGGGAACCTGCTGCCTAACCCATATCTTTTCTGTGTAGACTGCAGCAATGAGGAATGTGTAAGTGTTTGATTTTATGCATAAGTTTGCAGTCTATCTTATTTTAAAGTAATAGTAAAAAATGTCTGATCTTTATTCATCGTAAATTTTTATTTACTTCGGTAAAGTATGTTTAAATTATCAACCTCAGATTTTGATTTTGCATACTGTTTAGGCCTTTATTTTCATATTTTCTTTTGGTGTGGAGATGATCAATATGCTTTTGTCCTCTTTGTAACCAAGCCATTCTGTTTTGTTATTCATTGTTAATGTGAAAATAATCTAATTAAAACTCTTGGGGATAAATAGAGCTAATAAATGGAGATTTGCAATAGTCAAAGAGTTTTGAGATAAAGTATTACTAGGAGGTGTCCAATCTTTTGGCTTCCCTGGGCCACACTGGAAGAAGAAGAATTGTCTTAGGTCACACGTAAAATACATTAATACTAATGATAGTTGATGAGCTTAAAACATAATCACAAAAAATATCACATAATATTTTAAGAAAGTTTACAAATTGTGTTGGGCTGCATTCAGTCATCCTGGGCTGCATGTGACCCATGGGCCACGGGCTGAACAAGCTTGCATTAAACAATCATTTTGTCTAATTTCATAGGCAGATGTTTTTTCGAAATGAGGTCTTGCTATGTTTCCCATGCTGGTCTTGAACTCCCGGGTTCAAGGGATCCTCCTGCCTCAGCCACCAAAGCAGCTGGGATTACAGGCTTGTGCCACTACATCCAGCTATTAGCAAATGTTTTTGAAAGTCACAAATATTTCCAAATAAGAAGCAAATATAAAATATTTCATAGATTTTATGAATTTTATATTCCTACCTTGAGTATTACATTTATATTTTTCAGATGTATCATTCAATTGTTCCTAATTTGAATCATAATCCATCTTTCCAAAAATGCATTATAAGCCAAATCAAAGAGAAATACCAGAATTCCCAAAAAATGATTTTTTTAACTGAGAATTATCGGTTAATATAAAAATGTCCAATATGTAGTAAAAATTCTTTTAACTGTCTTTGTAAAAATACATAGTATCTTTATAAAGTCAATGATTTGGCTGGGCAGGATGGCTCATGCCTGTAATTCCAGCACTTTGGGAGGCCCAGGTGGGAGGATTGCTTGAGCTCAGGGTTTCAAGACCAGCTTACACAACACAGTGAGATCTCCTCTTTACTGAAATTTTAAAAAATAGCCAGCATGATAGTGCTTGTAGTCCCAGCTACTGAGGAGGAGGCTGAGGCAGAAGGATCGTTTGTGCCTGGGAAGTCAAGGCTGCAGTGAGCCACGATTGTACCACTGCACTCCAGCCTGGATGACAAAGCAAGATTTGTCTTACAAAAAAAGGTCAATGATTTGATATAATGACAATAAAAAACAGTCTAATTTTGGGAGAATCTGTTTCTCTCATAGCAGATTCTATTTTAGATATTATTACTGAAGTGACTTTTAGCATAACATCTATCATGTTTACCAAATAATACATATCCATGTATTTGTTTTACCTAACAGAATTTATATGTATTTTTCCTTTTTGAAATATACACTTACAAAGATTTCAATCTTACAACTTAGACATTTATTGCAAAGGCTGAAAAATGAGAAATGTTTAAAAAGTGAAATATTTAATCAGCATTTAGAAATATTGTTAACGTCTCAGTTTTGCGTGAAAGCAGTCTTTAACTTCAGATTCAGTTTTCAAAATATTTAACTAATGTAGAATAATTTTTTTTCCTATTACATATTGGTAATAATTTCTGAGGTATATATCTTTAGTAAGTGTGTATCATACTACAACAATAACTGATTCTTTCTAAAAGATCAAATTAAAGACTCAACTATGTTTAAAAGAGGCTGATGACTCATTTACATACTGTACATTTAAAGGTTTTTACATACTACTACTTTTAAAAAATAATACAAATTTATTCCAACAATAGAACCCTGATAATGTCATATATTTCTGTTGCAGTTGAGTTAGATGATGAATTCTCATAAACTTGGTGCAAAAAAAAGATGAACAAAAAAGACTGTTTAAATACAAGATTCAACCTTATTTGTCTGCAAGGAGAACCTGTTATTTTGACCAGAAGGATGGAGCAACCTACATGTTATAGACTGAGCAGTTGGCATGAAAGCAATTAGTGTAAGTGAGCATACGCTTTTTAAATAAACTTTCCTCAGCAAAAGCTGTTCTTCCTAGCAAACCAGTTATATTCAACAACCACTTTAAACAGTAGTGAGAATTATGAATAATATTTTGTAGTTTTATTTATATTTACCTTGATTTTGTAGGAGGGGAATGGAAAGCCTGCACTTGTATCTAATAAAGACATATGTGCATTTTTTCATCTGGTTCTTAAAATAATTTTTAGCCTGCCTTTACTTCTGAGGACGTGAACCCATCTGTTACCAAAGCTACTCTTTCTAACAGTATCTGCTGTTGAATACAGTTCTGAGATGTAACTTTAGCATGTATCTTAAACCTGAGTTCCCCAAACTAATAAGTTTCATTTAGAAATTTGAAATAAATGTATGTTATTTTTCTGCACATATCTTATGAGAAACAATTTATATAAAATTATAAACAATTTGGTAACATTTATAATTTGAAACAAATACTCAAAAATGAACAGAAATTTTCTCATCGCCTTCTACTTACCTGTATGAAAATATATCTACTTAACCCACATCTATCTTGTTTCCCTTTTTTGTTGTATTAGTCATCCTGTTGCATATTACTAGCAATGCTTCCTTAAGTCTAATATTTATATATTTCTATTCCTAAATATCAGAGGAAAAAAATGGTAAAAATGTGACAGAGACACACTGCTTAAATTTATATGAAGATGAAAGAGTTTAAATTTCTACAAATGCAACAAAAATATCCAAGAATACAGTTTTACATGATAGATGTATAATCAGGTTATTACAAACCTGTTATTTTATGTATGAATGGGGACAAGGTGGATGAAAATTATCTTTGTGCCAGATAATAAACATTTTTGTGCAAACATACATCTATCACCAAAATATCATCTGAGATTTGGTTTATGAGCAACAAGATCTCTAAAATGCCAAACACTTACAAACAAAATTGACAAATGCATATGCAGATGATTAAGGTTTTTTGCCTAAGTGCAGGTAGAGAGGATTAGAGAAAGCTCCAGAGGTTCATTTCCATTGTTACATTATTCTATGTTTCCTTGGCATATTTATTATTATTAATTTATTAGTTTGTACTTTTCTCTAACCAGCTTCAAAATACATTCTGCTTTACAATCAAGATAATAAACACAGCAAGGTCTAGACATAGAGAGAGATCAGGTTTTATATTTTCTTCAAGTAGCTGCTGAAAATTATTCCTCCTGAAAATGCTTTTCATGTCCTAATTTCTGATTTATAACTTTGAATCATTGAGTGTAACAATCACTTTTCTTCCCCCAGTGTTCTTATAAAAACATAGTCGTATTCCATGCAGTAGTAACTCATGAAGTTTCAAATCAAAGAGTTAACATGCCAAAGAATAAATGGAAATAAGAGAAAGCTAGCCAGGTAGGGGCCATAGATTATTGAGAGTGGAGGTTTGTTTCCCGGAAGAGATGACAGGTCTTTTCAACTGCAGGCTTTGGGTCAAACTCTACAGTGATTTAGTTCTAGAGCACTGAACTACAGTAGATAAGGCCAAGCAAGTCTCATAGATCTTGACATGCAGAATGACAAATGTTAGAGCACTCAGGTAATACAGGTTTCAGGATACTTAAAGTCAGTTCAAGGTTGCAGTACTCAGAAAAAGAAAACCTGATTGTGAACTGCAGTCACGACACAAAAGTTTAATTTGTTTTGTAATACATGCTGAGTGGGTAGGTAAGCTAGGCGAAACCGCAAGAAGCATGTGGGGAAAAATATTGGGGAAGATGGAAGAGTGTAAATTTTGGCAAACAAGCAATGTGAAGAATAAATGTGAGAGTTTAGGACAGATCAGGAATTCAAGAGAAGAGCCAGAGCTAAATTCCTTGTGTTTCTCCAAACAAAAATCATCAGAATTTTAGTGTTTCAATGTTACTCATAAGGAATGAGACATTTATTCAATCATTGCAGTTCAGTGCTGAGATTATACCACTGGTTTTGATATGGGGATGGATTGGGGGACACCTTAACCTCAGCAGTCTATCCATTCCATCAAACTAATTTTTTTTTCCTTTGTCTGGTCACCTGAGTTTAAATAGAATAGATTTTATTTTCCTGTTCAGTCAAGGAAAGATCCAAGCCTAAGCTTCATTCTGTGGGACCAAGTTATAAAATAAAAAACATACATAGCCCCCACTGCACAGAAACCAAATTTTCCTCCTCTTTGTATCACTTATTCTTAGTATCTAAATTCTCTTTGGAAGAAAAAAAAAGATCACCTACTTTACCATTTCTACACACACTGTCATGTTCTACAGAGATGATATAGATAAGGTATAGACATACCCGTATATATCCATGTGTATATATGCATGTTTGGGCTTATAGCAGACATTGCCTTTATTGCCTTACAGCTTTTACTCCAACCATAGTCTCCTAGTAACAATATAACAAATATGTTACCACAAAGTGGTCCTTAGAAAATAAGAACTCAATATTTTAAAAGTCCAAAACTTGAAGAATTTCAAATTACTAAGATTTATATGAAAATGTAATTGGTTACGGATGGATATCATCAATGGAAAACATTAATTTATTTATAATCTTATTCATTAAACTGTAGAGAGAATTATTTAAGAATGTTGACTCTTTCTCCAGCTTTATTGAGGTATGATTGACAAAAACTGTGTACATTAATATTTAGGGGTAACAACATAATGTTTTGAAATATGTATGCATTGTGAAATAATTACCACAATCAAATCAATTAACATATCAGTTACTTCATATAGTGACCTTTGTGTGTGCATATTGAGAACACTCGATATCTATTCTCTTACAAATTGCATGTGTACAATATATTACTAGTAATTATATTCAACATGCTGTTCATTGCTGCAAATGGCAGGAATTTTTTTCTAAGGCTAAATAAAATTCCTGTGTGTATGTGCACGTGTGTTGCATATTTTCTTTACTCATATGTTGTTGGACACTTAGGTATTTCCCACTACACTATTGTAAATAATGTTGCAATAAGAGTGCAGAAATCTCTTTGATTTTGTGATTTTATTTCCTTTGAATATATACTCAGAAGTCAGATTGCTGAATCACATGGTAGTTCCATTTCTTTAATTTTTGAGGAATATCTATATATTTTCCATAATGACTCTACCAATGTACATTTCCACCAACAGTGGAACAAGAGTTTTCTTTTCTCCACATTCTTTCCAATACTTGTTATCCTTTAATTTTTGATAATAGCCATCCTAAAAGGTGTAAGATGGTATTTCATCGTGATTTTGATTTGCATTTCTCTGATAAGTACTGATGTTGCACATCTGTTTCCCATTTGTATATTTTCTTTGGAAAAATATGTTTATGTCCTTTGTCCATTTTTAGATTGAGTTGTTTCTTGTTTTGAATTGTGTTCTTTATACATTTTGGATATTAATTATTGTATTTGCAGTTTACAAATATTTTCTCTTTCCATAGGTTGCCTTTTCATTCTGTTGATTGGTTCCTTTCCTGCATAGAAACCTTTTAGTTAGATGCAGTTCTGTTTAATTTTGCTTTTGCTGCCTGTGCTTTTAGGATCATATATAAAACTTAAAAAAAAAAAAAAAAGTATTGCCCAGGCTGTCAAGGAGATTTTTTCCTATGTTTTCTTTTAGGACTTTTACAGTTTCACATCTTATGCCTAAGTTTTAAGCCATTTTGAATTATATTTTGTGTATAATGTTAGAGGGAGAGAGGGGCCCAATTTTATATTTTTAATGTGGGTATCTGGTTTTCTTCTTTCCCTTTGTATATTCTAGGTATCTTTTCCAAACATTGTTGACCATGTATTATGGCTCTTTTCCTAAGCTCTCTATTCTGTTTCATTGGTCTATGAGTCTGTTTAAATGTCAGAACTATACTGTTTTGATTACTATAGCTTTGTAATATAGCTTGATATCATGAAGTGTGGATTTCTCCAGGTTTCTTCTTCATGCTCCATATTGCTTTATCTATCAGAGGTATTTTCTGATTATATATGGCCTTTGAATTATGATCTTGGCTCACTGCAACCTCCACCCCCCAGGTTGAAGCAATTCTCATGTCTTATCCCCCTGAGTAGCTGGGATTATAAGCCTGTGCCACCACGCCAGCTAATTTTTGTATTTTCAGTAGAGTTAGGGTTTCACCATATTGGCCAGGCTGGTCTTACTCCTCACCTCAAGTGATCTGCCCACCTCAGCCTCCCAAAGTGCTAGGATTACAGGTGTAAACCACCTCACTGGGACTATTTTGTCTTTTTATGTGAAAAATATCATTGGAATGTTGATAGCAGTTACATTGAATCTATAGATTACTTTGGCTAGTATAAAAATTTTTTAATATTAATTTTTCCAATCAATGAATGGGGATATATTTCTATTTTTTGTTTTCAACAATTTATCAGTGTTTTACCCTTTTCAGTGTACCAATCTTTCACCTCTTTAAATTTAGTCCTAATATTTCATTATCTTTGCATATCTCACTCTGTAGCTTTTCATGTGCATATCGATGGCCCTCATCACTAGTTGTGCACCCATAATTGACCCTGGACCCTGCTCCAGGCCCTGGCTTTAACCACCATTTATTGTGCATCTGAAGCTTGCCCATGCTACTATGTGCTACATAGCTGAGTGTATTCATATGGCTGGCCTCAAATATTATTGCTGTCTTCCCTGCTCCTCGGTCACTGTAACCAGAGGTTCCACCAGTTACTCCAACAGCCCCTGCAGCTACTATGGCCCTCCTACAAACACCAAATACCATGCAGTTACCATCATTGCGGACCCCAAATGCTTGAGTTGATGAAACGCTGTTCCTTCTATGACCTGGAACCACCATACACCCCCAACTTGACAACAGGCATCACTAGTCCTGATGTTACAGTGATCTATCACGCCTCCTTACATCTGCAGGTGAATGTCTTTCCTTACCAAGGCCAGTCTATAAAGTCTGAAGGCGGCAACTGTTTCTTCAAATGCACAGATAACTATGAAAGACTACGAGAATCAGGATGAATCAGGGAAACATAAGACCACAAAAGGAACACAACACCAAAAATTGGAGATCTACAAATTGCCTGACAAATAATTCTTAATAAGCTCAACCACAATAAAACATGAGGAAAAAAATTAACAAAATCCTAAAAACATACCAAAAACAAATGACAAATCCAATAAATTTTAAAAAGAGAGAAACATACAGGATAACTAACCTGAGATTTTGGCGCTAAAGAACATAACGACCAATACAGGGAAATAAAAATTTGAGTTTTAAACTGTTTAGTTTACATTGGTTTAGTTACTTTAGCTTAGTTGAATCTTAAACCTTTTATAAAAATAATTCAACTGTATGGTGTGAAAAAAGTATAAATGTATAAAAAAAGAATGATTTAGAATAAAGAAAATTTGGACAAGTACAAATTTTTAACATTTTTCTAATATGTAAACATGTTATTTGTTACACATTTATTGTAACAAATAAAAGAAACCAAAATGTAAAATAAAGAGCAAGCAACATGAAGCAATTTTGTGCAGTTTTAATTCCAGGGACCCCTTTTTAAGATTTTGGCATGTATCTTACTCGGGATGCAGAAAATTGCACAGAACAGAAACCATGCTACTAGTTAAAGCATAAAGAATTTTTTTTTAAAAAAAGAACAAGAACATAATTTAATACTGAACTAATAGAAGGGACTTCCAAAACTACAGCGAAGATTATGGTCACTAATTTTTCTTCAGCAAGTGCAGTAATGAAGAAGCCACAGACCTAGGAATCTGTTGTCACAGTTGCCGATTCCAGAATCAAACGGCATACTCCCTGATTAGGAAAAGAGAAACCTGATCCTCCAACCATGGCCACAGAAGACAGCTGCAGAAGTTCTACAATCAGTGATGGCAAAATGGATGCTTTAAACCTTCTCAGTTCCTTACCTTACCACAATCAGACCTGAATGAAATTCACACAGGAGTGCATCTCACAGTAACAATCTAAATTACACCCAAGAGCCTCACTACAAGGAAGAGTGAGAAAATAGGTTTTGCTTTCCAGCCTGTGTGGTAGAGAAAAGTATATTGAAAGAAGGTTGGAATAGGTATTGAGCAAGTCAATGTCACATGTACAAATTCCCTGTGATGAGAACAAGTATATATTGATCTTTACATGGAATTTTGTATATTAAAAAATTCTCACCTTTCTAGCACATAAAATACTCACGTCTAAATTTCAAATAATTCACGTAATTATTCCAATATATGCACTAATATTTCTAGTTTTGGGGGGTTATTTGAAGAATACTTCAGTGAATACTCTCATATATTTGTCATACACATGCATGCTTTCTTTGTTCATGGATACCTCCTCAGAGAAGGCTTGCTCTATGAAAATTCATCTCTTTAGCTAAAATCAATATATCCAATTTTCATAAGAGTTGTAAAAATATATATTTCCCTCAAAAATTTAAAACACACACAATATTTTGAGATATACAGTGAGAAGTAGAATATTATTGCAAATTTAGTGTTACATTTAGATACCATGTGCTAGATTAGAAATTTTGGAAAGAAGTAAATGTGATCTTTTAGAAATCTAAGACTGGAAAATTTCCCAAAATGTAAACCACCTAAAATAGATGAATAGAAATGGGTGAGTGCATTGAAGTTTCTTTATTCCTAGACAGGCATTACTGTTTGGAAGCAAAGCATTTCTTTGTTGCTTCTAGTACCTCTTTCATTCTCTGCAGATGTGAGAAAGTTGTCAATCAAGGAGACCCCATACCACAGCACAATTTTGAGATTATAATGCAGGATGACAAAACATCCCCATAGCTTGATCATTTTGTTATTCAAGCAGTGATGTGGCACCTAAACAGGCCCCTTGATTTTGATACTGGGAGAGAGACAATCAGGTAATCTTTATGAAACTGTGTGTGGTTAAGAAACATCTATATGTTAAGCTTCTTCAATACTATTTCCTATTACATAGGAGACACTACTGGGGATTAAGCATCCAAATAATAGAAAAAAAATACAAAATCAGTATCCATTAGGTGGACCTAGGTTTAATCAGTATCTATCAGGTGGACGTAGGTTTAAACACCTAGGTCCGCTTGATCCTAAAACCAGAATATTTTATTTTCTTTTGTTTATTTCATAATACATTTTTTTCCTCATTTTCCTTCATCCCTTTGTTCCTTCCTTCAGTCCTTATCAGCACCAATTTTTTGCTTGTAGTCTACTTTTAGTACACTAAAAAGTGTGTTTGAGTCTCTTACAAACCAAAGAGAACTACTAAAGCATCATAGTTAATAGATGTCTGAAGACAGCAGAACTGTAAACAGCACTCAGTTGTAAAGCTGAGATCTTACTATTATAGCCTTCTCAGATATTCAGAGGTGTGTTTGCTGTAGATAGGAGACACATATTTTTATCGTTTAATAGGTTACCATACTACGCACACTCAATCTGGTGCACAGTGCAAAGAAGAGAGTTATTTAGGACTTCCACCAGAAATCTGAGATTGGAGGCTATATTAGTCTGTTTTCACACTGCTGATAAAGGCATACCCAAGACTGAGCAATTTACAGAAGAAAGAGGTTTAACGGACTTACAGTTCCTCATGGCTGGGGTGGCTTCACAAGCATTGCGGAAGGCGAGGAGGAGCAGCAAGGAAAGAGAGCGTGTGGAGCAAACACCTCCCCCTCTATAAAATCTTCAGATCTCGTGGACTTATTCACTATCATGAGACCATCACAGGAAACACCTGCCCACACAATTCAACTACCACTCACCGGGTCCTTCCCACAACACGTGGGAATTTAAGATGAGAATTGGGTAGGGGCCAAACCATATCAGACCCATTAAACTAGTCTCCACTGTAGTTTTGTTTTTTAGGGAAAGGTCTTTACAAGTCACATTTGTGAAATAATCAAGAATTCTAAGGCCTGACTGTTCCTATCCAGAAATTTTCTTCCACTTTTATTTCAATCATCCCTATCAAAATGCTTCATTATGTATACCTGATTTCAAGTGTTTGTTCAATCACTCTCTCTCCACAGGCTTTCCCTCTTAAACAATCATGCTCAGGTTTTTTGCATCTTAAATTATCTATCTGTCATTCAGACTTATTTCTGTTAGACAGTTCCCTATACATTTGAAATAAAGGCAAGGTTGAATTCAAATCACTACGCTGTAAAATATACATGAGATATATCATCTTCAAAGCATTAAAAATCTAAAAAAGACAAAATGAAAACAGTAGGCCAAAAGTGAGTGGATATGTAAAACAAAAAAGTAAAGTCACTTTTACCCTGAAACATTTTACATTGTCTGGCAAATTTCTGCTCTGTATTTTACATGGAGCACAGGGAACAGAAGATGCAGCTCAGAGAAAAAGGCTCACTCAGTGTGAAACGCCTTTTCCATGGATTTGTTGATCAAAATTGGTTAAAGGCAAATGTTGAGCTTTGCAGCTCCTTGAGGCAGTGAAAAAAATTAGGGCTATAATCAAAAGTGCAGAAAATAAAAAGTATTGGCTAGCAAGAATACTTAAAAAATGGAGCCCTCATGCATTATTGGTAGTAATGTAAAATGGTGCAGGCACTGTGTGAACCAGTCTGGCAGTTTCTCAAATGAAACATACCGGATTTACAGGAGTGTAACTTATTACAGTAACACTGTAAAAACAATTTTGCATTATCTAGTAATGTTGAAGATAGTTATACCTCAATATATAAGTAATAGTACTCTACACTGTTCACATACGCATTGAAGAGTTTTGCAAAATTCTATACTCACACACCAGTTTTATATTAACGTCTATTTTTCAAGGTAAGTATTTATAGTTTTAAAAGCTAAAACTTTTTCTCTTTATACATATTGAAATTGCATAACAAAAACTAGTATAGGCTTTAAGAAAGGATATTTTACTTTTTCTGTTTGGCCTTCAGTTATGACTTAATTAAATCACTCTGGTGGCAGTATGAAATAACCAAACTATGTGAAACAGTTTGATGACTTCAAAGCAAAACAAAAGTTTTTTTTTCAATAGGCCTAATGGTAGGCAATTAAATCTAAATGATGTTAGCATCATTTAGACTTTAGAAAAGATTTTTAATAAATAACTTAAGTGATTTATTTATACCTAAGTGTAAATACAGTACTCTTAAGCAGTAGATATTGAAATGATTTTTTTAGAGAATCATTTCAGCTTTTATTTTAGATTCAAGAGGTACATGTGTTGGTTATATGAGCATACTGTATGATGCTGAGGTTTAGTTACAAATAATCCTGTCACCAGATACTGTGCACAGTACCAAATTGATAGCCTTTTAGCCATTTTCCCCTCTTCCCTGTCTAGTAGTCCTCAATAAAAATTTTTCCATCTTTATGTCCATATGCTTAGCTTCCACTTATAAGGGAGAACATGCAGTATTTGGTATTCTGTTTCTGTGTAATTCTCTTAGGATAATGGCCTTCAGCTGCATCTATGTTGCTGCAAAGGACATGCTTTCATTCTTTTTTATGGCCATGTAGTATTCCATGGTGTATATGTACCCACATTTTCTTTATCAGATCTACCACTGATGGACACCTGAGTTGATTCTGTATATTTGTTATTGTGAATAGTGCAGTGATGAACATATGAGTGCATTTGTCTTATTTGTAAAATGATATATTTTCTTTTGGATATATAGCCAGTAATGGGATTGCTGGGTTGAATGGTAACTCTGTTTTAAGTTCTTTGAGAAATCTTTAAACTGCTTTCCACAAGGCTGAAGTAATTTCCACCAACAGTATATAAGGATTCCCTTTTCTCTGCAACCCTACCAGCATCTGTTTTTTTTTTTTAATAATAGCTTGCATTTCCCTGATTAGTGATGTTGAGCATTTTTTGTGTGTTTGTTAGCTGCATGTATGTCTTCTTTTTAGAAGGGTTTGCTCATGTCTTTTGCCCACTTGTTTTTTGTTGTTGTTTGTTTATTTGTTTGTTTTTAGAGACAGAGTCTCACTCTGTTGCCTAGGCTGGAGTGCAGTGGTGTGATTTTAGCTCACTACAACTTCTGCCTCCCAGGTTCAAGCAATTCTCCAGCCTCAGCTTCCTGAGTAGCTGGGACTACAGGCACCCACCACCATGCCTGGCTAATTTTTGTATTTTTAGTAGAGGCAGGGTTTCACCATGTCGGTCAGGATGGCCTCGATCTCCTCACCTTGTGATCTGCCTGCCTCAGCCTCCCAAAGTGCCGGATTATAGGCGTGAGCCACAGTGCCTGGCCTTTTGTTTACTTTTTAATGGGGTAAGTTGTTTTTTGTTTGTTTAATTGTTTAAGTTTTTTATAGATTCTGGATCTTAGACTTTTGTTGGATGCGTGGTTTGTGAATTTTTTTCTCATTTTGTAGCTTGTCTGTCTACTCTCTTGGTAGCTTCTTTTGCTGTGTGGAAGCTCTTTAATTAGGTCTCACTTGTCAATTTTTGGTTTTGTTGCAATTGCTTCTGAGGACTTAGTCACACTTTCCCGAGGCTGAGGTCTAGAATGATGTTTCCTAGGTTTTCTTTCAGAATTATTTTTTTGTTGTATTTTTGTTTGTTTGTTTTGAGATGAGTCTCACTCACTCTGTTGCCCAGGCTGTAGTGCAATGGTGCTGTTTCGGCTCACTGCAACCTCTGCATCCCAGGTTCAAGCGATTATCCTTCCTCAGCCTCTCAAGTAGCTCGGATTACAGGCACCTGTCACCACGCCTGGCTAATTTTTGAATTTTAGTAGAGGCAGGTTTTTACCATGTTGGGCAGGCTGGTCTCGAACTCCTGACCTCGTGACCTGCCCACCTCGGCCTCCCAAAGTGCTGGGATTACAGGCCTGAGCCACTGTGCCTGGCCTAAAATTCTTACAGTTTGAGGTCTTATATTTAAATCTTTAATCCATTTTGAGTTAATTTTAGTATACAGTTAATGGTAAAAGTCCAGTTTCATTCTTTCGAATATGGCTAGCTAGTTATTCCAGCACCATTTATTGAATAGGAGGTCTTTTCCCCATTGCTTATTAAATAGTTGCCATGTACACTAAAAAATGCAGTTTTAAAGCAAATTCAAGAAAAACATTTATGGGTAACCAAATATTTTGAAACTATTCTGTAATTGTGTCTTTCCCTGTAAAATTTACTGAGGAAGTCAGATTGCTACTAAACTGACCAGTGCAATTCTGATGGCTGGTTAGGCACATTTCCTTCCTGCTTTCAGTAATTTAAGAAATTGGCTCAGTCAGAAAGCTCCATCATTTGTTACATGATTGCTTATTAGTTGCTGTTCCTTTTCCCAAGTACAGCCAATAGAAATTAGGTTCTTCCTGGAAACTTTGATGGATATCTAGTTCAGTTAAGCTGAACGTAAATAGGCCTTTGTGTGAAGTGAGAACTCAAGGGGGTTTTTTTTTGAGACACAGTCTCGCTTTGTTGCCCAGGCTGGAGTGCAGGGGCATGATCTTGGCTCACTGCAACCTCCGCCTCCTGGGTTCAAGCAATTCCCTGCCTGAGCCTCCTGAGTAGCTGAGATTACAGGCACACACCACCATGCCTGGCTAATTTTTGTATTTTTAGTAGAGATGAGGTTTCACCATATTGGCCAGGCTGGTCTTGAACTCCTGACCTCATGATCCACCAGCCTTGGCCTCCCAAAGTGCTGGGATTACAGGCGTGAGCCACCATGCCTGGCTAACTCAAGGTATTTTTTAAGGTCTGCTATTTCTCTGCTTGAAAGTCATCTCCATAAATTCTATCTTATGTTTACAGTTTGAACCATTTTTGATGTCCATGTTCTTACTAAAAAGCATGGTTTTGAAGTCTTAGGACAGTTGGGTCTCTCATCCTCTTTTCTTGAGAAATCTTACATTACACAAAACAGAGACATTTAATTTGAATTCAGGATATGGCTTGAGTTATAGTAGTCTGTACTGAAGGGAGTTCAGAGCAATTTATTTTCCCCTGGATGAAAATATGATCAAAGCCAAACAAGTATCACATCCTCTGAAGTCTAGTATTTCCTGGACAATCACCAAGGGACAAGAAGCTCTTATAAATAATTGGGAATAAATGTATCTATGGATGATCACAGACAAATGTGTACATGCATGCCAAATTTTTTTCTTTTTGGACAAATATTGTTCTCCATTATTTACACATGAAAGTGTTCTAATAATATTTAGAAGCGTGATGCTCATATTATCTTTAATATATCCTTTTCTTTGTAATTAAATTTAAAAAATGAGAAGTAGTTGATAAACAGATGTATAACATTCAGAATTATACATTACAAAATTTACACATTTATTATTTAGACTTTATAAGATGTAATTTTAAGTTTTTTCTAGCCATTTTTAGACTAACATAAAATATTACATTTCTATTGTCTTAAAACCATATTGTCAGCCATCTAAAAGTCTATATTAGAAATAGATTATTATGATAGAATAATTTTTCTAACTTGTAAAACCTATTCAAAAAATATATGTGTGTGGTGTATTTCTTAGGTATATTGCACTAGAGAAAATTTAGCACTACTGAAATTTACGCATTTTTCTGCAAACAGCAGTATTATAAAATGAACACTCTTGCTTCAATTACATTAAAGTTTCTTTCTCTCTTATCTACTAATAATTCTTCTATTTTGAAAACATTCCATTTCTAGCCAGGCATGGTGGCTCACACCGGTACTCCCAGCACTTTGGAGGTCAAGGTGAGAAGACGGTTTGAAGACAGGAGTTTGAGACAAACCTCAGCAAAAAGTGAGACTCTGTCTCCACAAAAAGATATTTTTAAAAATAGCTGGGCTGGTGGCATGTGCCTGTAGTCCCAGCTAACTGGGAAGCTGAAGTGGGATGATTTGATCCCAGAAGTTTGCGGCTGAGGTAAGCACCACTGTACTCCAGCCTGGACAACGGAACAAGGCTCTGTCTTTAAATAAATAAAATAAAAATAAAATGAAAGCATTCAAATTATTTTAACTCCCATGGAACATATTTTTATCTATTACTTTCACATTGTATATTTCTAAATAAAGCCGGAAAACTGACATGTCTGAGATCTACCTATGCCATGTCCAGAGTTACACCTGATAAAAACAAACAAAAAAAACAAATTAAAACTTTCAAGATTGTGATTCCAAGGAAATTATTTGCTCAATTAACATTTAAATTAACTAAATTTAAGCAAAGTAAATAATCCTTAGCATAATGATGATAATTTTGTTTAAAGTTTTTAACAATTTTATTAAAGCAAAATTTATATGTTATATAAAGAAACAATTTCAAGGGTACAATTCAATAATTTTTAAGTAAATTTACCATGTTCTGCAATCAAAATTCATTTTTTTTTTTTAGAAAACAGCTTTCTTGAGATGTAGTTTATCATTTACTCAGAGCGTACAAATCAGTGCATTTGAGTGCATTTACAGATATGTGCAATTGTCAAGATAATTTTAGAACATTTTCATCACCTCAAAAAGAAATGCTATACCCCTTAGTGATCTCTCCCCAAACCCTTCATCCTTGTTAGTCTTAAGCAACCACCAGTCTATTTTCTGTCTCTGTATGTTTGCCTTTTCTGGACATTTCATTTAAATGGAATCATATTATATGTTGTCTTTTGTGATTGACTTTTTTCACTTAGCATGTTTTCAAGTTTCCTCCATGTTGTAGCATATGTCAGAATTTCCTTCCTTTCTAAGGCAGAATAATATTCCACTGTATGGATATATCACATTTGGTTTATTAATTAGTAGATAGATATTTGTTTTTTTTTCACCTTTTGGCTAAAATGAATAAAGCTGCTAAAAACACGCATGTACAAGTTGTTGTGTGGACATATGCTTTTGTTTCTCTTGGATTTATATTTAGGAGTGGAATTGCTGGGTCATATGATAACTATATGTTTAATCATTTGTGGAACTGCCAGATTATTTTCCAAAGCAGCCACACCATGTTACGTTCCTACTAGCAGTGTGTAAGGGTTTTTATTTCTTCATGTCCTTGTTAATAGTTGTTATTATCTGACTTTTGATTCTATCAAAATTAAGTTTTAATAAATTTTCATATTGTTAATGAAATCTCTCATGTTTATTTACTGATAATGTACATTCCCATAACTATCTCAAGAAACCACTAATTTACTTTCTCCTATTTGCCTTTTTCAGAAATTACACAAAGATTCATACAATATCTAGTCTCTTTGGTATGGCTTCGTTCAAATTAACCAATAACTATTACAATTTAAAAAATTATTTTATTCCAATTTAATTGCAAATACAATCAGAAATGTTTGCAAAGAATCTTCAGAATTAAGATTTCTTTTAATTTCTATGCCATTGGGCTTATGCAAACACAATTTCACTAAAATATTGTGAAATTATTCTCTTTCTCCAAATGTGTACCTTTTGTTTTCATTTGACACTTGTTAATTTTCTTACAGAGATAATTTATATTTTAGGTTTTGTAATCACAATTAGCGAAGACTAATGACCAATATTTATAAATGTTTGCCAGTACACTTAATTATTGAAATCTAGTTTTTAGAATGTGTCAACTTGTTTTGTGAAAAAAACAAGATGTGAAAATTAATTCCAGATTCATTAAAGATATAAACAGCAAAAATGAAAAGTACTTAATTTTTAACTGATTCTTACAATTCATTTATCTGAAAATTTTATTTGTTTTTAATTTTCCATGCATATAGTTATATTAGTTGTAAATAATAGGAGATAGATATAATAGGAAAAAAATATATATCCTATGAGGAGATACATGTATATAGTAGGATTATATATATATATATATGTTTCTGATCTGTATAATTTGTGTTAATTTTTATTTGACTTATTTTATTGGATATCTTCAGTAAACTATTGAATATAATAGTTATAAGAATTTTTTTTCTGATTTGCAAAATAATAGCTTTAAATATTTCATCACTAAATATAAATATTATTAAATGATTTTTTGAGATACCCATTGTCAAATTTAGATGTATTCTAATAATTACAATTATGAATGGATTTGAAATATAATAAACTTTGTTTACCTGAAATTATGAGATGATAATACAACTTTTCTTTTTTTTTAAATTTTTCTCCCCTGTAATATATTTTATAAATCTATTACATTAGCATAACATAACAGAATAGTATTAGTAAAAATAGGAGCAAATTAGAAATACCTACATATAGTTTTTTCCCCCCTTAAAACAGAAAATTTTGCTCTTGTAACAATAATATCAGTAGCTTTTTCACTATTGTCTTACTTTTCATGACGCATCTGTAATTATCTCACCTACAGGCTTATCTCTCAGATATGAGTTTCTATTGCATTGCTTTATGAATTGGAATAAGGGTTCTTTGTAAAGTAAGCAATTCTCTATTTTGTAGTAAGAAATTTTTTTTTAAAGCTCTGTTAGAAAGCAATTTAATATAGGTAATACATAAGTTTGGACTGAGAAGGGTAAAGAAATATATCAATGGCCAAAGAGTGGCAATTTGTTCCTGTAAAAAAATGATTACACTCAGTTTACTTACTTGAAAATATATGTTTTTTAGGGCATTAAGACAATACAATGCTATAATTTATGTTATACAAGTATGCTAAAGAGATGGTTTCAATGTAAATATGAGTTTTCAGTAGAACCTACTGAAAATGGTTTAATCCAAAGATGTGAATACTATATTTGAGTCTTGGTAAATGACAAAGTTGAACTAATAATGCATCAATAAAGAGAAAATAAAATCTACATATTTTTGTTTTTTAAAATATACATATATAATTTATTTTATTTTCTATATGTATAAAATAAATTTATATAATTTATTTTAGAAAAAGAATAATTTAAAGAACTGTTAAGAAAAAACAGAATTGGACATTAGTTCAAACCAGAAAAACAGATTTTATTCAGAAAGTATTGCAACAGGGGAAAAGGGACCTCAGCATAGAGCTGTGATCAGTTCCTGAAGACAGCATGGACAAGCTGGGATTTACAGCCAAGGAGCAGGCTGGAGGTCTGCTGATGGAAAACAGCCAAGAGGAAACATCAAAGGTAAGGAAAGATTTATTTGGCAGGATTTGTCCTGAAGGCAGGCCAGGGTGATCAAATATCACCTGAAGGATGGTGAGGGAGGAGGAATTCTATCAGGTATCAAAGGGTATCAGATAGTAAAGGTGGGCAGTTCTCTCTAAACTGAAAGCAAGATTCTTACTAGAAATTGAAAACGTACTCCACCTTATACTACGCAACCATAAAAAGGAATGAGATCATGTCCTTTGCAGGGACCTGGATGGAGCTGCAAAGCCATTATGCTGATGGAAGCCATTTTCCTCAGCAAACTAATGCAAGAACAGAAAATTAAATAGCACATGTTCTTACTTGTAAGTGGGAGCTGAATGAGAACAGGAGAATACGGGGTGGGGGAGGGGATAGACACACACTGGGGCCTGCCTGAGGGTGGAGGGTGGGGAGGGAGGAGGGAGGGCATCAGGAAGAATAGCTAATGGATGCTGGGCTTAACACCTAGGTGATGGGATGATCTGTGCAGCTAATCACCATGGCACACATATAACTATAACAAACCTGCACATCATGCACATGTACTCCTGAACTTAAAGTAAAAATTGGAAATATATTTTCAAAAAAGAAATGGAAAATATAGACCTGATAAGGTAAGATTTCAGTGTCAAGGTCCAGAAGGCTTAGATGAGCCTAACTAAAGTTTGGTCAAGGATAGACTCTTCTGAAAACCATGTGAAAATATAATGAACGCTAGTTTATAAAAAGAGTTAACAATTCACACATATACACAAAAAGCATGAAGCAATTATTAGCAATGCGTGTTATCTTTACTTTGTTGTCTCTTTGCATGCTTCTTAATGACTCCTCTGATAACAAGTTGCGGGAGCACCATTTGGGGATAAAGTTGTCAGTGCTGTGATATGTCTCTTGGGCTGTATGGGACATAAAGACTTTCTGATTGAACTATTAGTGTATGTAAAGCTAAGCTTAAATTAATATTACTACCAGAGTTATGGAGTAAAAACTGGAAGTTTATCCCTCCATGAAAGCAACAAGAACACTGTAAAAACTGTCAAAATTAACACTTGTAGAACTTGAGAAATTGACCAAATATTTGAAAACATCTGAGGACATGTGTAACAAAAATGGTTGAAACCCAGTGAGAACAGAAAGTTCACTAGCATTTTAACTGACTCTCTTTCTATATATCCCTTCCCTGCTCCATGCTAGCTTTGAAACCAACTATTTCATAGCTATACTAGTTTTGAAATATAGCTACTCGCAAGCAACTGGCATAGATCCAGTTTGGAGCCCCCCCCCCCCCATTAACCCCTACCCCAGAGAGTTATTAACAGCAGCGATGATCTGCCTGGAGCAGACTCTGCAAAGACTCGGGGCTGCAGCAGGGGAAGTGCAGCTGGGGCCAGGCACAGACAGGACCCCCACCCCCTACTGAGTTAAAGGAGCAGGAGCTCAGCACTCCCAGGCACAGCTGCAGACACACAGCTAGAGCTCTAGACGTGGGCAGCCTTTTGCTCGCAGGTTCCAGGAAGCCACCCCTGACGGAGTAGGCTTGGAAGTGCCAGCTCCCACTCCCTGGACTCTCCCCACTCCCTGGCACCCACTCTAATTTTGGAGCAAAGTTGTGGTCAAGCCCTCGTATTGCCACAACCCAGCTGGGTGTGCAAATGTTTGGGGCAGCAGGGACATGCGAGCCCCCCGTCCCCACGCCACCATGGGAAATTTAGTATAGATATAAAAATGTGAGCTAAGAAATCTCTGGGAGCAACAGCAGGTGTTTGGATATTCCTAGCTGTCAAAATGAAAAGAACATTTAAAATTAAAATGATTACTTTTGAGAAATGGTATTTGTAAATCTGTTACTACTTGGTACAGTGAAAGAAAAATATGTCAGATATTTATTATAACAAAATAACTATTATCTCTGTCTATAGCAGTTGCCTCCTTCATGACATGTCTCTACCAAAAAAAAAAAAAAAGGATCAAAGCAGTATGATTTTCATTAGTTTACTATGTTTCATTTAATTATAAGACATTCTTCTTTTCTCTTGGTATTATGTCCTGGCAGGAAAATAATAAAATAGAAAATTATATGAAACAATAAAAAGGTGAAATATTTTTAATAGACTATATTTTACAAAGAAATTGTAACTCTAAAAGAACAATTGAGAAAAATAGGGGCATATCAAGAAGAAATACTGGTAAGATGGACATGAGAATATAGAAGAAAAGGAATAATATTAGCTTTAATTATAAAAATTGATGCAGCTGACTGCATCAATAAATTCAAAAGAAATTTCATTTTACCCTATTCTTTGAAGACAAAAAAAAAATCAAAGGGTAGAAAACAAAAATTATGAAAGTTTTATATATTTAATAAAAAGTTCATGATAGCAAAATTTAAATGTCTTGATTAAAGCTATATTTTATATACTCTACATCCAAATATCCTGATTGTAAGACTTTCACTTTATGTTAATGGCACCAATGAGAAAGCCACATGCAAATATGGTAAATAGTAACTAGGAACTAATACTCAACCTGCATCCCCTCCCAGAGGACATTTCTGTGTTGTGAAACTGTTTTTACACAGTTTGAATTTCACCCCTGGGTGGATTTTCTTACGGTCAAGAGTGAAGTTGGAAACTAGCATGTTTAACAAATAAAGGGCAAATATATTACGTGTATAAAAGTTGATAGGCTGGAAAATGAGCTCCCAGGTACAGATGAAGTGTAACTTCTTTTGGCTTGAATTGTAGGTAAGAAATCTATTCCTATCTATTCATGTTGTCTTAACTATTCTACTCCAACATAACTGCATGAAATGAAATTTTAAAATCCACTACTGGTAAATGATTATTTTCCTTATGCTCTGTGCTAATATTGAGACCCATCTGACACCCTGTCATTTGGATACTTCTGTCTGCACATCTTTTAGCTGCATGCACGAATCTAAGAATGGTACAAATATTATATGTGAAAAAAGAAAGTTACAAAATTAGACATATATATAATTTATATGTTTGTGTGCATATATTTGATTTACAGATAAAATAACCTGTTATTTGTATAACATGATATAGAAGAAATTTGAATAACATTTAGCACAATTAAATGAGCTGATATTGAAGAGTATGCACATATTTTTGTTTTTCTATCTTATTTACATTAAAAAATAAATGTTTTTTAAATTTAATCTAATAACTTTCAATGAATGACTGCGTTGTAGTAGATAATAGAGGTTAGCATTTTCCTATCTTGCTTCCAATTGCTGGGTTTTGTAGAATCCAGAGAAAAACTGACTATGAAAAGTTAATGGCTATGGAGTTTGATGAAATAGCAATGCTGGAAAAAATGTGGCAGAAAAATCAGATTAGTTACATGGTGATAAGTGTAATTCACTTCCTCTTGAAATGTATATTACCTCTGATGTAATTTTTGGTACCTAAACTCTCTCAAAGTTTGAAAAATACAAATAATTTGATATAGTTTTTATTTTTCAAGGGAGTGATTTAACTAAATACAAGCTATTTAATTATTTAAAACTCAACCAATGTATCTGTCACTTCACACATTTTTTGTTTAATAAGACAGCAGAAGGCTTCACCTAAAAGAGACAAGAATTTTTTTTTAGGAATAAAATCTCTAAAGTAGAGTTATTTTGAATATAGCCTTCTTTACCCTAACTTTCCTACTGCTCTGACCAAGAAGTACTGGTAGGCAAAGGCAGAACTATTACCATTAAATGGATAGTATCTTATATTAATAAACCCTAAATATTTTGCTTTTCTATATTTCCTTGCATTAAAATGTGAAATAAATTTGATAGATACATATCCCTAGTTAAAGATTGGCTTGAAAACATCTACCTTTTCATCTCTTTTATCGAAATTTAATATATAATCACATATATTAGGTACTATATATTTCTGTTTAATTGATTTGGTCATCTTTTATCAATATATAAATGCATTTCTGTTTATTCTCTACTGATGCCTATTAAGATGGATGTATCACAATATTATTTCTTACAGTATTATGTGAAATATTTTCTGATATTGGATTTCAGTACTTCTCTGCAAAACAAGCAAAGTTAAACGCTAAACTACATAACCTCTATGTATCACTATGTAATTATTTCTCATTGCTGTTTCACAATTAGAATGTTTGTATGTAAAGAAGTACTTTTTACATTGTCTGACACATAGGAGAAACTTGATAAACAATGCTTGTTCTGTTTTATTAACATTGTTGGTTGTTGTTGTTTTAAAGATAAAGTCTCACTCTGTTGCCCAGCTGGAGTGCAGTGACACGATCATAGCTCACTCCAGCTTCAAACTTCCTGGCTCAGGCAATCCTCCTGCCTCAGACTCCTAAGTAGCTGACTCCTAAGTACAGGTGTGTACACCACCATACCCTGCTATTTATTTATTTATTTATTTATTTATTTATTTATTTTGTAGAGACAGGGTCTTGCTATATTACCCAAGCTGGTCTCATACTCCTGGGCTCAAGTGATCCTCTCATCTTGGCCTCCCCAACCTTTGGGATTACAGATGTGAGCCACTGATACAGTTATTCTCCAATCACACAACTATGTATTTATTGAGAGATTATCATGACTCTGTTCTGTGGTAGCCAGTACATCTTACATAAACTTCAGCTTTACTGGTGTCTGCTACTCGCTTGTTTAATTTCAATGATTCTGCTGCTCTCATTTTGATCTCAGTCATATATAGTACTGATATTTTCTTGCACTTTCTGTATTCAGCTTGTTTGTAAGCTACTCACAATTATTTCAGGTAAGATGGCTTCCACGTTCTTTCGCATGCCATTATGCCCTATTGCCTTAAGGGCTGAGAATCAATAGCAAAGACCCCAAGAATAAACACTACAGTTTCTGTGACTACAACATTTTACAAACTTTTATTTGTTATTTTTAAAGTATCTCACCTGCCCAATGTATTGCTTTAATATTATACATCTTCATTAATAGAAAATACATTGTATTCCTCTGACAGATCACTTGAGGATTCTTTAAAAAATATTCCATGCCCATTCATTTTTTACCTTCGGCTCTCAGATAAACCATGGCCAATGAATGGTTTGAATGTCTTTGGTGCTAGCCCTGAGGGTATTGTGCAGGCTTTCGTGCCACATAATACTACAAAGTTTTTAATAAATCAAAACTTGTTAAGAAACCAGTGGTCCTGTAACACATATATTGACCTAGAATGCTCAGATATGTTGAATACTTTTCCAGATAACTTTCTTTAAAAAATGGCCAAATAAAATTAAAATTCTGGACTGATTCAAAAGTACACAATCAGCATATTGTTTGAATATCTTTATGCTGTGTACAAGAAACCATTTCCTCAATGAACTCATTCTCTCTAGATATATTTTTGGATGACTTAGGTGGGATATTTTAAATTCACGTTCCCTATCCCCAACTAATATTTAGCATTGCCCTAGAGAATGTGAATTCATTCATTCTGAAATATCCATTGATGACAACCTTATTATTGATTTTAACTGTATTGAGATGACAAGGTAATTATGCAAGGGCATAATCTGTTTAGGTACCTATGTTAGAGATACTTGGCATAAAGAACATTTTACATTTTGGACTTAGCTTAGTCATTCATTCAATCACACAACTATGTATTTACTGTGAGGTTATTATGACTCGGAACTATGGTGGCTGGTAGCAACAATTATACTTAATGACTGTTATCTTCTTTTTAATTTCAGCGACGTTTCTTTTGCTTTTATATTTTAGTGAGGTATAGTATTAATAATTACTTGTGAGTTTTTATGTTCAGATTATTTGCAAGCTGTTCACGATCTTTTCATATAAAATATCTTTTGCATTATTAGGAAAGCACAGAAATAGCTCACATGTTTAAAAATTTAAATAACTGAAAAAGAATTTTTACTTTCACAATTATAATAAAAGACTATATTTTACTTCACTATTGTAGGATAAAGACTATAGGATAATTTTCCATTTTAAGTTCATATGTTCTATTGGAATTTTAGATATTTTGAAAAGTTAATAAGAAGTATAAATATTATTTTCAAGGCACAAGTGGTTCTCTTCCAGTATCTGATAATACTTGGCAGGTTTTGATTCCCCAGACATATCCTAAAATTTTTCTTAGTTTTACTTTTACTTTTGAAATGCATGCAAACTGAAATGCATACTTGGATTAAAATATCCCAAGCATGTTGTAAAATGAGCTCAAAGTCTTTCATTCTCATGAAAACTTAGTAGATCATTACAGCTGATATTGTACTTAGTAGAATTATTTGACATTTGTTTACATAAATTACATTCTCTACAAAACGTTCACTATACTGAGGGACATAACTACGTTTTACATGGTTCCTCTCCTCAGATGTACACATATTAATTTGATTAAAATAGACCAATTAAATAAACAGAAAATAAATTTTCCTCCTAATTTTTCTGGAAAAAACTATTTCAAGCTTAGTGATCTATCAAGTATGAGAAATTGGTGCATACTGAGTTAGTTATGAATTTGCTTATTTTATTGATACCATATGGCATTTAACTTTGTGTTCTCTTTGCATTTTAATCCTATTAAAATTATTCTGGCAGTTCTATTCAGAGAGAAAAACTAGACTTTCCACAAAACCTGAAATTATTTTTAGATGGTTATCTTCATATATTTTTGTTGGGAAATATCTAGGAGGTTAGTTTATGTTTAATCATTAAAATACATCAATATTGAGCTCTTAGTGTGTCTCAACAAAATAGCCACATAGGGGAGCTCTAACCCAGCAAAAGAATAAATCACCTGCTAAACAGGATACCAAAACAGTATTTTTCTACTTTCACGATGAAATCCAAAGACAGTTTTAGCCATTTTTACATTATTCCAATCACATTCTTTACATGCCTCTCAGAAATGTTTACCTGAAAATTATATGTCACATTCAAAATTATTTACAGCAAAAGCCTTTATTCCCCTACTGGCCAGTGTCCATTCTATATTAGCATGAAATTGCATTGCAATAGCTAGAGATTTCACCTCAGAGCAATTATACTTAATAAAATGACTGTGAATTTAGTTTGGCTGCGTAACGGATGAATGAAAGTGTTAATGATCTGTATAAAGATGAAAGTATGTCTGGGCCCAGTGGCTCACACCTATAATCCCAGCACTTTGGGAGGCCGAGGTGGGTGCATCACTTGAGGTCAGGAGTTTGAGACCAGCCTGGCCAAAATGGTGAAAGCCTATCTCTAATAAAAATATAAGGAAAAAAAATTAGCCATGCATGGTGCATATCTGTAATTCCAGCTCCTAGGGAGGTTGAGGCAGGAGAATCGCTTGAACCTGCAAGGCAGAGGTTGTAGAAAGCCGAAGTTGTGCCACTGCATCCCATCCTGGGCACCTGGGCAACAGAGTGAGTGACTTCATCTCAAAAAACAAATAAGAAAAAGAAAAAAATAGATGAAAATATCAGAGCTAATTTTTAATAATGCATAGTTAATTGATGGTGAAAAATTACTATTTTTAACTCTCTGCCCTATATATTTCCACACTTCCTGCCTGTGTGGTAATTTTAACTAAACTAGAACATTTGTTTTGTCTCTTATATTATGCAGGTTAAGAATCCTGAATCCAAAAATCTGAAGCCCAAAATGTTCCAAAATTCAAAACTTTTTGAGGATTAACATTATGTTCAAATAAAATGCTCATTGAAGCATTTCAAAGTTCAGATTTTGGAATTAAGGATGCCCAACCAGCATGTATAATACAAACATTGTAAAATAAATTTTAAAAAATTTTAATTTAAAACCCTTGAAAACCATTTGGAAAAAAGATACTCAACCTGCAAAATGGAACAGAATATAAAATAAAACATTAAATATATTTAAAAAATGATTGAAGTCATCACTTAATAGTACATCATTCTTAATAATTTAATTTAATAGTTTGACTTTATTTCATAAATATTTCCAAATTATTTTAACAAAGAGAAGATAAAACATGCTTTTGGGGATTATTTTCACCATAGGTGCATAAGAAACTCCATAGAACCTCTTTCAAGAAAAACAACTATGAATGTCAAAAGCTAATTTTAAAAAATATTTATATAAACAAACAATTTAGCTTTTAAAGGCTCTGGAAATTATCCTAAGCGCATAACAGCAAATGAAGAAGCAAATATAAATCTTATTAAGAACAGTGAGAGTCTATGGCACTCAGGCCCCAGCCTACCCCTTACTTCTAGATCAGAGGATTGAAACTCTGCTTGGATTGAGTATGGCTGAGAAAACAGGGCTTATTCTCTTTGTCTCAGCTCCTGGTCAGTGGTTATGGTAACTGAATGGAAAGGTGGCAAAGCAGTAGCATTTGTCAAAACCCTCAGTTCCATGTCTTCAAAGCTAACTCCAAGTGATTGCAGTAAGAGGCTGGGTTCCACCATCCCTTAACTTAGCTCCTATTCCTAGGGCTGAGGCCAAACCTCAGGTGTGGCAAGTCAAAATTAAAGTCCCAATTTCCATTGCCTCAGCTCATTTTTATGGTATAGGTTCAATGCGAAAAGAGACAAGCCAAGATGACTAGAAGTCACAAATTAAAAAAGCAAACAATAAGTCCTAGAGAGGGATGAGATTATTATCCAGAGCTGATACAATACATTCCCAAACTTGCCCGGACTCCAACAACAACAAAAAAATATGAAACATTCAAAGAAAGAAAAAGGTGACTATATACATAAAAATTGCAGGCAAGAAACTGCCTTTGAAAGGTCAAATATGTGGAACTTCAGAAAGATTTGAGAAAAACTATTATAAATATACTCAAAAAAACAAAAAAGTGAATAAAAAAATTTATGACAATTTGTCATCAAATACTAAATATCCATAAACAGAAATTATTTTTGGAAAATTAAGATTCACAATTTGAATAGCGGAATAACACACGAAAATTACACTATTAGAGGGTATATTTTGTATTCTATCATTGTGGGTGACAAAATGACTATATTATAAGGGTGTCAAAAGTAGCTTTGAATGTGCAGAAGAGAGGTTTAATTAACTTGATAATTGATTGTTAGAGACTATGCAATCTGAATAACAAAGATTGATGAAAATGAACAGAGCCTCAGCAAAATGCAGGTCCTTATGAATCACAACGACATATGAATGACGTAAACAGCAGGAAGAGAGGAAGAAAAGGTGTACTAAACATATTTGATGAATCACTAAAATCTTCCCAAATTTGATGAATTAATGTAATTTTCCAATAAGCTACAAATCAGATAAATGCAAAAATATCCACACAAATATAAACCATATTAAAAATGATGAAAAGCAAAGACAAAGTCTTGAAGGCAGCAAGAGAAAAATAACATCACTTTTAATGGAATGCAGATAAGATTAATGGCAGACTTCTCATCAAAACAAAGAAGGCCTGAAGGCTATGGGATGACACATTCAAAGGGCTAAAAGGAAATAGATAAATAAATAATTGTCAAACAAGAATCTAAAGTTCAGCAAAATAAGTTTTACAAATCAAGATGAGAAAATAAAGACACAGGTAAACAACTGAAAAAATGTTATTAGCAAACCTGCCTTATAAGAAGTATGAAAGAAAGCTTTTCCAACTAAAAGTGACTCCAAATAGCAATTTGGACGCACGCGTGTGCACACACACAGCAAAGCTAAAAAAAACTAAAAATACATATATATTTTTTTCTTTTTCTAAGTTAATTAAAAAGCAATTTTGTAAGTGATGTTAATATTATGAGATTTTTGCCACCATAATGTATACAAATGTAACAAATTTAATAATAATGTTAGAATGGAGGCAAGTTGTTCAAAGCTAATACGGAGTAAGTAATTAGAGTAGATGGTAACTCAAACTCACAGAAACAAGTGAGGAGAAAAACAAATGGTAAAAATGAAGGTTAATATAAAAAGCCCTATATATATGTTTATGCTCTACTTTCTTGGTTTAACAAAAAAAATTATATAAAGTAATAATTAGAGTTGAAAAGGGAGAAGAGAGAATATAGCAATATAAATGTAATTTTTACGTATCTATTATAATTAAGTTAATATGCATACACAGTAAATTATGATAAGTTAAAAGATATGGCAAGATCTAGAACAATGATTTAAGGAAGTAACAAAAAATATAGAAAACATTCATGGAATTGGAATGTTAAATTAAAAAATATTAATGAATGCAAAAGAAACCAGCAAAGGGGAAATACAGGAAGAAAATACATGAGGCATATAGAAAATAAAAAAGTACATTGGAAGATATAAATCCAACTATATCAATAGTAACATTAAATGTTATTGGTTAAAAAATCTGATGAATGAATAAATAGGATTTGCATTAAGAATTAAACAAGAAAGCCAGGCGTGGTGGCTCATGCCTGTAATCCTAGCACTTTGGGAGGCCGAGGCGGACAGATCACAAGGTCAAGAGATTGAGACCATCCTGGCCAACATAGTAAAACCCTGTCTCTACTAAAAATACAAAAATTAGCTGGGCATGGTGGTGTATGCCTGTAGTCCCAGCTACTCGAGAGGCTGAGGCAGAATTGCTTAAAAACCTGGGAGGCGGAAGTTGCATTGAGCTGAGATTTCGCCACTGCATTCCAGCCTGGCGACAGAGTAAAACTCCATCTCAAAAAAAAAAAAAAAAAGGATTAAACAGGAACAAAAACAAACAAAGAAACCAAACAAATATCAAATGCTCTCTACTCAGTAGACACACCTTAAATTAAAAATAAAAGTTTGAAAAGGGTGGAAAAACATATTATACAAATAGCAACCAAATAAAGCTGAAACAGCTATACTAATATTAGATAAAATTGATTTAAAATAGACAAATGAAACAGAGACAAAGAAACATACCAAAATAATAAAAATGATAAATCAATAATAAAAATTTAATTATGCACAATGTAGGAAATACAAAATGAAAGATATGAAAGAAGAAATATGTAATTCAAAAGAAATAGTAGGAAGTGTTAATACCTCATAGTAACAATGGGTGGAATAGATGAGTGAAGATGAAAGGAGAAAATGTGATTAAATTAACATGAAAATACAAGTCTTACCAGACATTTTTAGAATATTTCAACCAATAATGATAGAATATAAAGTATCTGGTACACATGAAACATCTTCAGAATACACAATATCCCAAATTGTGAAGTAAGCTTCAGTGTATCCAAAAAGATTTAAATTCTAAAAAGTATTTCTTCAATCATAATGGAATATTATAATTCAATAACAGAAAGAAATTTGAGAAATTTACAAATAAGTGGAAATTAAAACAAACAAATCACTTCTAAATAGCCAGAGTCACAAAATCACAAAGGAATCTAGAAATACTTTGAAATAAATGAAAATAAAGGCACAACAAACTAAAACTCATGGAATGCAACTAAATTAGTGCCTAGAAGCCCATATTAAAAAAGAATGAAGCTAACAGATTAATATCATATTATTCCATCATAAGAAACTAGAAACAGGAAAATCAATGAAATCAAGGAAATAAAATTATAAAGATTAGGGCATAAATAAAGAAATATTAATGGAAAAATTTTTAAAACCAAAAATTGATTCTATAAAAAGATAGGAAAAGAAAAAACCAACAAACTTTAAGGTAAAGAGACCAAGGGGAAAAAAGAAGCAAGAAGACTCAAATTGTTAATTATTTCAATTTGATTTCAATTATGGAAAACGTAGAAACAAATTTGCCTAGGATCAGGAATGGGAGAATTAAGAGAAAATGAGAAGTAACTGTTATTGTGCATAAGGGTTGTTTTTTGGGGAGGGGTTGATGATAATGTTCTAAAACCAGTTGTGGTAATGTTTGTAGGATTCTGTGAATAAACTAAAAAACTTTAATTTTGCACTTGAAATGGGTTAATTACATATGAATTACATCTCAGAGCTATTAAATATAAAATTATCAATGTATGACTAGCCATCAGAATGAAGAGGTAAGCCCAATGTACTGAATGTTGTATTATTTCAGTCAACACATGGCTCAAATTTACAGAAAATAAACCAATAGACTCTATTTCAAAAAGGCTAAAAATACACAAAATATGAGTAGTCAATACTATGTTTAAACCTTAATATTTTAATATTCTAATATTAATTACCACAAGCTAATTTAATTCATAGAGGTAGAACTTAGAAATCCGTATTGTGAACACATCAACTATTAGAATTTAATATCAACCTAATTACTTGATGGTGGCAACTTAATCAATGCAATTGATGCAAAGCCACAGTGACAGCCTAAGATGAAAATTATGTGCCGTATATTAAATGCATAGTACAGCTCCTTCTAGTTCATGGAACAAATTGTATATAACTAAGCTTTCTGTAAATAAACATGTAATACATGTTTCAAAATATTTAAAATTAACACTAACTTGTTATCAATAAACAGACTTGAATTCCAGCACAGTCAATAACATTAAGTTAAAAAGCCTAATTGTGTTTTCAAAATGAATGCGTTCTAAAGTTCTAAATTCTCAACACACTTTATAATCTCTGCATATTATAGAAGACATAGTAAATCATGTGCTCTATGCATTGAGGGAAGCTGGTACTCTGAAAATAATACCCAGCTTTCATTGTCAACTGGATCCAGGTAATGTTCTGATAGTAGGAATGCCTAGAAGAACATTAAACAAGAAAGTGGAAAAGTTAAACAATTCTTACTTCCGTCTTTTTTGGAATTACCCATCCATCAGCAGAGGACCGATCAGGGTAGCTGCAGCATCATCATCAGCTTCAGGACCTGCAATGTGAAACATCTTTCTTGGTCTCAACCAGAAAATTTTGCTCCAGCTCCTACTGTGCAGCAACAAGGCAGCTCCTCTGTATGTTCAGCAGTGACTTTCAGCAATGACTTTTAGTGTTTCTATCAACCACCGTGACTGGTCTCTTCTCCGAGATCCCAGCCATGCTTATGCAGCCTTATTTTAGTATCAGATTGCCATGCATAGTCGCAAAATTTTTCCTGAACACTTTTTTCTTTCTTTTCACTCTTTATTTTTTTATTTTATTATGGTAAGATATAAATACCATAAAATTTATTTATTATTTTTATTTTTTATTTTGAGGTGGAGTCTTGCTCTGCTGCCCAGGCTGGAGTGCAGTGGCGCAATCTCGGCTCAATGTAACCTCTGCCTCCAGGTTCAAGCTATTCTATTGCCTCAGCCTCTCAAGTAGCTGGGACTACAGGTGCCTGCCACCAGGTTTGGCTAATTTTTTGTATTTTTAGGAGACATCGGGTTTCACCTTGTTAGCCAGGATGGTGTCAAACTCCTGACCTTGTGATGCGCCTGCCTCCGCCTCCCAAAGTGCTGGGATTACAGGCATAAGCCACCACATCTGGCCCATAAAATTTATTATTTTAACCATCGTAAGTGTACAGTTCAGCAGCATTAACTATATTCACATTGTTGTGCAACTATCACCACCATACGTTTCCAGAACTTTTCATCATCCCAAACTGAAACTCTGTACCCATTAAGTAGTAAGTCCACATTTGTCCTTCTCTGAGACTCTGGTAACCACTGTTCTACATTTTTTCCCCAACTTTTATTTTAGGTTTGGAGGCACATGTGAAGGTTTGTTTTATGGATAAATTGTGTGTCACAGGGGTTTGGTGTACAAATTATTTCATCACCCAGGTAATGAGCATAGTACCTAATAGGTAGCTTTCTGATCCTCACCCTCTTCCCATCCTTTTCCTAAGTGAATTAATGCAGGAACAGAAAAGAAAATACCACACATTTTCATTTACAAGTGAGAGCCAAGCATTGAGTACACATGGATACAAAGACCTGAATCCTTGTAATACGAATTCCTCCCTTCCTTCATTTTTCAGAAATAGAGCTGCTTGTTGTTTCTTTTTATTTTTCTTTCTTTTCCTTCCTTCCTTTCTCTTTCTTTCCTGCCTTCCTTCTTTCCTTCCCTCCCTCCCTTTCTTTCTTTCTCCGTTCTTTCTCTCTTTCTTTCCTTCTTTCCTTTTTCCTTTCTTTCTCTCTCTTTCTTTCTTTCTCTTGTTGGAGTCACACTCTGTTGTCCAGGCTGGAGTTCATACTGGAACCCTTGGCCTCCAGCAATCCTCTTGCCTACTGAAGTGGTGAAACTATACATGAGCCACCATGCCCTACTTCTGTTTGTTCTGGTTGTATCTGACATCTCTGAGTTACTTCACCTGCCTCTCTTTGCTTTTTCAGCTTTTGCCAATACAAAATCATTGTATTGAATCCCTTCTGTTTGAAATAACTAAACTGTACATTTTGATTTTTCCTGACTTGACTCATAACTAGAAATTAACAGACCATTTTAAGGGTAACAATTATTTGAAAATATTATTTTGTGAAGACAACATTTTAAAAAAGTGGGGTATAGAACAATAAATAATCATCTAAAATGACATGAATAAATCAAAGTTGTATTTATTTGGCATGCATCAGATAAGTGACATCCTAAGATATATACTCTTTGATATTTCAAGTTTTCTTAGTGTAGGCCATGTACACAGATAACACCATTTCACAATTAACATCCCATTTCTAATGTCTCTTATTATCAAGCAACTAATTTTATAGATGTAAACTCCTCTTTTATTCGTTATGTTAATTGCCTGTTTCTGGCTCTCAGCAAAGGATAAGATTACAGAAACACATTTAGAAAACTTCTGATACAGGGAGTTTCTCGTCAAAATCCTAGCTAATCACCTCAAAAGTGTGGGTTTCTTCTTAGTGTAACTGATCACTAAACTATATGGATATTCAGTATATTTAAGTATATTAAAGGGAACGTGTTTTCAGAGTAGAAAGATATTATTTAATATTATCTGAAATGGTTCACTAGATGAAGTTTTAATGAAGCTTTTCATGAAAATCATAACAGGGAATTTAGTAATATTAAGTTACTTTGATTTAAATGAATTTGCTTGATTGGGCAGGTTTTTAAATGCTGATTATAAACTTTAGATGTATTTTAAATAAAATTACTATATTAAATGTTAAATAACCGATTACATTTTTGATATCTTATGCTGATAAAGATGTGGGTAATAAACACGACAAGTGAAACTTTTGTTGAAGTGAAAATTATTAACATATACGGTTTTGCTGCTTTAGAATGCCCCAAGCAGTTTTCTGTTTGGCGGGGGCCAGCTCGGTTTTCCTTGCCATTGTTCTCAGCAAACGGTATAATTTATTATAGACATTAGGACTTGTCCCACAAATTAATCTGTTACAATTTTAATATGTGTATAGCTAATCTCCAGAAATATCAATTTTAGAAAACTTCTAGATTTTAAAACACCTGTATGTTAGAATATATGTTCAAGTATATGCATTGTTTATTGCAATATACTTTGTAACTCACATCTAGAAACACAATGTCTATCAATATAATTTCTATAAATGAAGCGTGACTGAAAATGTATGGGACCCTATTTCACTTCTCTAATGATATATAACTATTTTAATAATTTCCAGTGTCTATCCATCTTCTATCTAAAGTTCTAAATTTATGATTCAACAAAAAAGAGTAACATTCACATTTGTAAAGCTTAGTACTGTTTGTTGAGGGAAAATAAATTGATATAATAATTTGGAAAACTAAAACTATTTTATACTTTTAAAAATAAACATCAAAAACAGCTTATTTTTAGTAGAAAACTTTATTACTAAAGTTATGAAATTATACTTAAAACATTAAATAAAATTTGATCTTATTTTTTCTATAATACATCTATTTGTATGAATAAAAAATGAACTATTGATCATTCTGGAAGATGTAAATTTTTTTCAGAAAATTGAAACAATCTTCTGTGGTCAGGAGAAATTATGTCTATGCTATCGTTCTTCATGGAATGAAATCAAATTTGAAGAAGACCGGTTTTCTATTGGTACCACTAAACCTCATTCCTCTCGTGTGAAGAAACTGAACTTTGGGTTTACTAAGGTACTTAATGTATCAAGAAAACCTTTTATCTACACCATTTTATGTGTCACAGACTCTATCACTTTCACATAACGACAGAAAATCATTGAAACAAAAATGCTTACTATCCTGCAATAGCAATAAAAAACACATTTACCTTGCACCAATACATCCATTATCTTGTCACATGGGGGATGTAAAAGAGAGGTAAATTGAGACTGCAAGACTCTTTAGCATAACTTAGTGCTTCAGTATTTTCCATTGTTGTAATGTCAGTCAGATTAAGAAGAAGACAAAAATGGGATTTTAACTTAATTGTTCATCATTCCAGTGTTTTCAAAATTTTTCATGTAAAACCGAATAAAAAGTTATGTGACATGAGCCACAATGTGTGGCATGCATTATAATCAAAATGGGATTAAAAAAAATCCTTCAATTTAAAGAGAAAATACAAATGTGCATTAAAAATTATTGTTATAATACATATAGATAACAGTTGCATAAGCATGAATGCAGTATTTTCAACAATTTTAAATTAGTGTTTCTGACCACATTGTTAAATTTTAAGTTAAAACACTTCCATTTAAATAAATCAAGAATAGATTGGAATTGGTTTAGGTCACTGTGGCCAGATCCTGCTTTGGATTTAGCAGTAGCTGTGGTCTTGGAAAGTTGGATAACTGAAATATGAATTACGACACTCCCTAAAATGGGGTGTGATTAATAATGAAACTGCTGCATTGTTTTTTGTAATAGATAATTAGCATAGCAATGTTTATTTATGTATATGACATGTAATTTAGACTGACTGCCAATGTTTTTGTTTCACTCTAAAATACAAATTTAAATTTTATATTTGACTAGAGACAGAGACCCTTATATTTAATATTTTCAAATATTATAAGTATATTGACAAAATGTATGTCTATTATTGCAAAAATTACAATAATTAATGACCAGGGACACTATTAATTTTCAACTAGCAAAATAAATAAGAAAACAGATGTTTATTATGCCCATTAACAGTATAGTTAGCTAAATAATTCTAGGAATAATTTGATGTTATTAATTTGTGTTTCCCTGAAGGCAGAAAGCAAGAACTGAATTAGATGCTGGTAGTTTTTATAGTTTTTGATCTCAGGAGACAGGATTAAGGTTGCAGGAGGGAGGATATAGGTGAAGAAAAACTCAACTCCAGGGTCACTGTGGAGGTCACTGTTTTACTAATGGCAGCTCACTTGTGCTAGGACTTCTATAACTTCACACTGTGCATCTGAACAAGAGTAGCTGAAGTATTCATGTACTTACTTCCATATCTCATTTGTTGAAAGTGTTGTCTCACCCACTGATGCTAATTGCATTTTTGTTCTGGTCAACATTTCTAGGTGAGCATATTTCTGTGGTTTTAATAAAGGAGCTAAGGGAGAAATTGGAAAGATATGTGATGCAGATATGTCACAGAATGCTGTTAGTTGCATCTGAACTCTACAGAACTGTCCACTGGAGCTGGGGCTGAAGTCAGAAGGAGCCTTAGGTGGGAACCAAAAGTTCCTACAATGTTTTATACTCTTTTTTTTCCCCTTGGAGACAGAGTCTCACTCTGTCACCCAGGTTAGAGTGCAACGGCACAATCTTGGCTCACTGCAACCTCTGCCTCCTGGGTTCAAGCAATTCTCCTGTCTCAGCCTCCCCAGTAGCTGGGACTACAGGCACATGCCGCCACACTCAGCTAATTTTTTGTATATTTAGTACAGACAGGGTTTTACCCTGTTGCCTAGGCTGGTCTCGAACTCCTGAGCTCAGGCAATCCACCCACCTCAGATTTCCAAAGTGCCAGGATTACCGGTGTGAGCCACTGTGCCTGGCCTGTTTTATAATCTTTTAAACTAACAGTTATCTTAAGGTTTACATAATAATACTTTCTTGATTAATGTTTGCAGGATATACTTTTTCCTATCTTTTCACTTTCAACCTACCTTATTGTTATTTTTGAAGTGAATTTCTTGAAAACTATATAATTAGATCATGTTTTTTGAATCTACTCCCCCGAGTTTTCTTTTTTGTAGAGATAGGGTCTTACTTTGTTGCCCAGGCTAGAGTGGGCATAGGATTATGGCTCACTGGAGTCTCGACCTCCTGAGCTCAGGTGAACCTCCCACTTCAGCATCCAGAGTAGCTAGGACTAAAGGTGTGCACCCAACGTACAACTAATTTTTGTCAACTCACATTGCTGTCAAACTGATGTTAACTGTTTTCAAGGAGTCTCAATTTTTCTATATTTATGCCTCTTCCTTGGAATTCTTATTATTTATTTTAAATGTATGATGGCTGACTTTCTTCATAACAAGTAATCCAAGAAACCCAGTTGGAAGTGATGGTACCTTTTTTTACCTAGTCTAAAAAATCATACGTTATCACTTCCTCAGTATTCTATTTATCACATAGGGACAGCCCAATATTATGTGAGAGATGACTATATAAATGTACGAATATCAGGAGACCAAAATCATCAAGTCCATATTGGACACTGGCTAAACTGAAACATGGTCATTTGATTTTTAAAAACTAAATAATCATATATATATATTAATATAGCCATATAAATAATCATATATATGTTTTAAAATTCAGACACAATATTATGTCTCTTCCTTTTAAAAATTTACATTTCAAAAGTAACCAATATGGATCAGGATGATGCAGTTTGCAAAAATCATACATCTAACGCTAAAATAACTTGGGCAGATATGTATGTGATTTTATTTGACTGTTCAAGAGAGAATCTTGTAGGTTTCTTATCCTTCATTTGGGAAATTCACAAACAGCAATGACTATGCATAACACTTCAAATTTCAAAAACATATTATTGAGCACCTTATATGTTCTGCAATCTGAGTTGCATTTTTTAAGAAAAAAGTATAAAACTATTTTAATTCTTAAAATGACTAATTTTGGAACAAGTACAATTGTTAGCTGCAAAATACAATTCCCACCCCACACCACTGTTAATTCCATCTAGATTTTGTTGCCAATTGGAGACTAAAATAATACGATTCCCTTAAAAGTACCATCTATGTCTATATACAAAAATGAAAAAGAAAAATAATGTGAAATGCTTAATTCCCAAGAAAATTGGTTAAGCAAGGCTTAGCACATTTTTTGAAAATGATGCAGTTTATATCATTAACTTGAAACATAATAGAGTTTATGTTTTTCAGAACATCTGTTCCCAGATGTTTCAAAAATATCTAGGATGTGGTTATGAATAAATATTTTGGATATTTATATTTATTTCATTGTCTGTTGAATTGTTTATTTAAAAATATGTGGCCAAATACTGCGACAGTATCTACTTGAAGATTCTAATATCAGTCACAATAGAATGTTAATAAAGGCATTGTTATTTAGTACATAGTTACATCAAAAGGTATATTCAAAGTTACAGGTGTACATGGAACATTTAAATAGTAATGACTATAGCAAAGAATCATAATTATATAACTGATGTATGCAAAAAAAAATTACATTTTTCCTTCATCCATAATCTATGCTGAGTCCCCTCCAGGGAAAATGAGCTTCTATTCAGAAAGTTAAAGTTTAATTGTTAATTATCATATACAATCTTCTGAAATAATACAAATTAGTTTCTTAGTGACTGTACAACTAGCCTCAGAGCTGTCATCTTACCAGTTGACAAGAAATATTGTGATATTTTAATGTTCTATGAGAGCAACACCGCTGAAAACATAGGGAAGACAAAGATTGTTGAATGGCAATTGGCAATTCTTAACCAGACAATCTTTTCCCTTCTGCTCCATTAAAATGCTCAATGCTCTTTAATGAAGACTGTAATAAAATGTTGAAAATGCCTCCAGGAAAGCATTCAGTGTGCTATGATAATTTTGCTTTATATTAAACTGAGATTTTTAACCTGCTTAATTTACTTTCATTTTAAAAATGGCTTGTATTTATTTTTCAAGAAATTTACCTTAGATGAAAAGTCTAAGCCTATATATGTTCATATTATAATGTGGATATAAAACATGCTTATCTAACTGTCTATTTGGAACAGAACACCTAAAAAAGATTATGTTAAAATATTTCGCAATTATAGGTTAGATCACAGAAATGGTCATTCTAGGCAACTAATTTACATAGTCAACTAAAATCATGCACTTACACAATTGTACATATTATTGAAACTTATGCACAGTTACAAACTATAATTCATAAACAACAACATAAGCATTATGATGATGATGATCCTATGCTGCTGCTGATGAACTGAATGTCTCCACATGTTAATCTCTGCATTAAGCACTGAATTGAAATGTAATTCACTTAGTTTCTGTTGGAGCTTATTCTTTGAGCTAGACACTTGACAATCCCTTCCCTCTTCAACATTAAATTTTTAAGACAACTTTATGAACACGTGTTATTTTAATTATTGATATATATCTAATATCATTTTAATATCTATATAACTCCAATGGCTAACTTTTTTAGAATTAATATTTCTTGGTATATTCACACTTGCACACATATGAATATAGTATTGAAATTAAATCTCAATATCTATATTAAAAACAAAGATTGGTAGACTATTTCTGAATATTTAAAATATTTATAATTATATAATAATTATTGGTTTAATAAGAATAATAATTACCTGGAGGTGCCCAAATGGACAAGGAGATTCTAAAATTAAGGATTTTTCTTTAAATACTGAAATAAATTCATTTTTCCTAAAACAAAATCACTTTAAAAGTATTTTTCTAACAAAAATATATCTCAAATAATTTTTAACAGGAATTAAATAATGCTGTTTACTTTTATATTTATATTCTCTACATACCCTCTATTTTCCTTTTATGAGATATATTCTATGTTTATATGAAAAATAAATGTTTATTTATATCATTTCTATTATTTATTTTATCACATACATTCAGCAAAATACTAACAAATTACCAACGAATCGATTATCATACATGTTATTCCTGACATAAAATGTAGTTAGATATTACTGTGTAAGTAATTACACATACACATTACATACACATATTCATAAACTTTTAAAGCTTTGGACTTCATGCAATTGTGAAAAGGAGTTAGTCTCTGATATAGTGCTATTGTCTTTGTGTCTAATGTTAGAGCTTGAGGTCTATAAGGCATCAAGGAAAGAGATAAATGGAAGTAAGTTAGGAGAAAACAAGAAGCTGAAACCCACAAGCAGGAGCTAGTGCCCATGGGGACAGACTAAAATCTATGTCATTGTTTTGTGTTCTTGATTGTGGTAAGGTGGATGCTTAGCAGAAGCCAGGGTTCTTTAAATTTTTAAAAATTATATTTTAAGTTCTGAGATACATGTGCAGAATGTACAAGTTTGTTACATAGGTATACATGTGCCATGGTGGTTTGCTGCACCCATCAACCCATCAACTACATTGGGTATTTCTCCTAATGCTCTCCTTCCTCTATAACCCCACCCCACTGATAGGCCCCGGTGTGTGATATTCCCCTCCCTGTGTCCATGTGTTCTCATTGTTCAACTCCACTTATGAGTGAGAACATGCGGTGTTTGGTTGTCTGTTCTTGTGTTAGTTTGTTGAGAATGATGGTTTCCAGCTTCATCCATGTCCCTGCAAAAAACATGAACTCATCTTTTTTATGGCTGCATAGTATTCCATGGTGTATATGTGCCACATTTTCTTCATCCAGTCTATCACTGATGGGCATCTGGGTTGGTTCCAAGTCTTTGTTATTGTGAACAGTGCCACAATAAACATACATGTGCATGTGTCTTTATAGAATGATTTATAATCCTTTGGGTATACACCCAGTAATGGAATTGCTGGGTCAAATGGTATTTCTGGTTCTAGATCCTTAAGGAATCACCACACTGTCTTGCAGAATGGTTGAACTAATGTACATTCCCACCGACAGTCTAAAAGTGTTTCTATTTCTCCACATCCTCTCTGTTGTTTCTTGACTTAAAAATTTTTTTTTTATTTTATTGCTTTTTAGGTTGTTTCATTTTCCTTATTATAGTTCATATTATTCTTTTATTTTTTTGAGCCTGGAAATGCTACATGAAATGCCAGGGGTTGTCAATGTGATATTGTCAGATGTTAAATTTCATTGTGTTCCTTTATATAATATTGGACATTTCATAATACACAATGAAGTTACTTGAATGATTTTTTTTTCCACAAAGCTTTTATGCTTCATTACAGAGGATACAGAGCAATGTTAGGGGTAATTTAGTCCTATTAAAACTTAGATGCATCCGAGGACCACACCTCACCATTGTGCCATTACAAGGTCTCTCTGAGTTGATTAAAGACAAGTCTCTTACCAGCTCTGTGAACTCTCTAGGAATTATTTTACTAACTACTTTTCTTTTGTTTTGTTCCTGGCCTCAGGTGACTTCCTTTCATACTTGCACAGATTAGTGTTCAGCCAAAGACCTGGGGCCCTTCTGAAGTCCATGAAGATCTTTCTGATTTTGTATCTCCCTCCCCTCCGTCCTTAGCCACGCTGATGCCTATACCTTCTACTAAGTGACACTGTCAGGTATTTCCTGGTAATGTAGAAAGCTTCTTCCGGGAGCTGAATCTGAATAATTACAGAAATCACTACATTTGTTTTCCCTCTTTTATGGATTGTTATCATGTGATACTGAGTGTCAAACTCAATGTAAATGTTTTATGTGGCAAACATTAAATCCCATTGTACCATATTATAGATATTTAAGGCAAGAAGTTAAATCTTCTCCTTTATATTATATATGGATAGTGGAAATCAAGATAATATTAGGGATCTATTTATTTTCTAATTGTATCTTTCAACTTTTTACCTATATCACCTACAATTTTTACTGCATTACAATCCTATCAAAATAGGAAATGAAATTTTCAAGATATTCTTAGTGAACATAAGCTACTTTTTGAATACACTCATTTTAAAATGTCTTTAAATGAGACAATATTTTCTAAAATCTTACTGAATAATAAGATTTTTTTTACTAATTATTAATTTGAGAGATCAATATGTTTTTAAAACTGGGATCACAGTTAGTTGATCACTTCTCTTTGAATCTCTATGATTTTTCACAAATACTTAAAAATGACTTACATTTGCAATTATATTCATTATTTAGTAACAATGTTTTCTGCAATAGAGCAATTTCTTACATACATAGCAGTCATTCATTCTTATCTTTCTACCTTCCTTGAAATTGAATTATTTCATAATATGACATGTTCCATAATATCCAGATTAAAAAATTACTCATCTTCACAGCAAGGACAGAATCAACATACATAATTCATAATTCCCTATTTTCAATCTTGTATATTGACATGACATCTTTTTCCAAAGAAAATAATTTTTTGTTTAAAAAATATAGTACATTGTTATGAAAATATATTTTAATTTAAATATTATACTTTAGGTACAGAGAGTTTAATTTTCCTCTTCAATTCATAGCATATCATATCCATACATTCATGTAAAACTTTCTGTGATTTTTTTAAATTCAATTTTCATTCTCATCACTTTTCCTTTCATCCGTCTAGCACTATCATAGACACTTTAATATATCTGACAAAGGTTTTCAAATATCATGTGCAAAATATACATGAACTTTTCACTTAATCATTTTATTTTTGCATAACTATTAACTTTGTAAGAGCTTATTACCTTTCCAAAAATGCTCTTTTCAAAGTGTTCATACTCAAAGCTATACTTTGATAATCTATTATTACAATTATTTATATTTTGAAGGATGAAACTGGGTGTAAAACTAGGTATTTAATTTGCATCCTGCAATTATAGTGATTTTGAACATTTTGGTCCATTTCTTTATGTGGCTGCAGCCTTTGATAGTACATCTTTTGTGATTTGAAAAAATGCATATCTATATATGCTGTATATATGTTTTCTATTTAATTTCCTGAGTTGTCCAATTTGATTTTTTTTATATTCAAATTAGTAAGCAAGGTTGATTTTTAGACCTAGAGAATATCTTATTTGGGCTTCTGTTTGTATGTTTTCTTTTGCCATTTGTCTATTTATTGAACAGAAATACCTTATTATGACTTAATTATTTGCCCTATGTTTTATTTTCTATTTGATTATTGAACAAGCCTTTCTTCATATACAGGTCACAATTATATTTTCCTACATGATAATCTATTAGTTTCACAATTCTAACTTTTATATTTAAGTTCTTATTAAATTTGATTTCTACATCTAAATATGGTATCAGGGAAGACTTCGGTTTTGTATTTAAAACATTTAGAGTTTTTGTTATCATTGATTTCAACAGATTTTTTTTTTCAAAACTCTCATTAAAATCACCTGTGATTTGTATTTCATAGTTTACCATCACTGGATGTGAAATCTCCATTTGGTGCCACTGTCCACATTATTACTATAATCAGTTTTTACACTCTGGGATTTTTCAAAAGTTGTTTTTTAAATCACATGTGCACCCAAACGTGCGAAATTCCCTAATCTTTTTCACAGTGATCTCTAATATATTCTGATAGAAATGATCACTATCTCCTAAGCTTTCAGTAATTTTTATTTCCTAATATTTTTTCAGTGGTTATATATTAATTGCATAGTGTATGAATATAAGAATAGAATTGTGGGAAGAGAAAACTTTAATCCTAACTTAGACTTGTAGTATAGTGAGGATCTTAGTCATTAACTTTTGAAATCAATTTTTTAAAATTTAAAAATCACAAAATTATACATACTTTAACAATCTGCACAATATTATTTGTCAAGCTTTTCATAATAAAATAATGTTTATGAATTAAAATTTAGAAGTGCTACAGCAAAGCACATAAAATTGGGCTACCTTAGACTGAGTTCTAGATTAGGGACTTCTCAGGTTATATGACAGTTAATGTGATATATAACCATGCAACAAAATAATTATTAGCGTGATTTTGTACTATTGTATTTGACTTGATATTTTGTTTCATGGAGAATAAATAAACAGACCAAGTCATATATGATTTCTATATTTATTCATATATTAGTTTATGTAATTGTTTTAACTGCTAAATAATTTTGACACTCTCTATTATCTGAGATGGAGAAAAGTGATGATATATAGGAGTATTTCAGAAAACAAAGTTGCAGCAAGTGACACCTTCTCTCCTTGAAAGGGAGGATGAGATGAGCCACATCCTTTTCAGATCCTACCATCAGGGAATCTTCCCCTGTGGTGCCATCCCTCTGCATATCTATGTAACACATGGTCTGTTCTCTGATCCAGAGACATCAACCTTTCTATCAGAATTTCTGTCTATCTATGATTAACAAACATGTTGATTTACCATAACTCACTTATACTGAGGAACAAGCAGCTTTTTCTTAGATATATCTGGCTTTATATGTGAAAGCTTTTAGTATTTCGTATCTTTGTTTGATGTTTCTAAAGTTCTCTGTTTTATGTCTACATAATATTTATTTATATAAGTGACTACAGATCATGAAGCTTCATGATCTGAGGTCTTTGGTCTTCCTACTTGTCCTACTCTTTGAAAGTATGCCAACAATTTTATTTCTATCCTGTCTATACTGTCTTTGGCTTAATTTTTCTTCAAAACTACTGTTTTTCTTTCTTGTTTCCAATTTTTATTCCATCTTTTTAGATTTTAAAATGTTCAGCTTTTTCATTCAAATGGTTTTATCCATTTGACGTTCAATGGTGTATGTTGTGTTCATTTCATCTCTTTCATTTTTATTTCCTCCTTACGTGCCTTCTAACTCGTTTCCCCATATGAATTTATTCCAACTTGCTTGATACTCTCCACACCTAGCTAGGCTAACGATCCCTTCTGATAGCTCTAAGAAGAGACACTAAATTACCTCTAAAATATGCTCATCCTATGAGTGAAGGAGAGGTGTGAATTTAGGATTGTGATATGAGCTCCTTCATTTCATGTAAAGTCTACCTCCAGGGTACCTCCAAATTTATATATCATATATCTTTTTCTTGTTTTTAGGTGTAGCTAGCCTCTAAATAATTCCCTATACCAAGGTTAGAGTGAAAGAGGGTTCAGCGGTCTGCAGCCCAGCCACCACCACCCTTGTGGCTACTCAACCTAGTAACAGTCCACCACCTCTGTAATATTACCCTACCTGTTGGCTCTACTGTTTTGCTGCCTCTTGATATGAAAAGATCTGGCAAAATTCCAGGATAATAGGATCTGGGCTAATGATGTAATCTGGGTAGGCATAATAATGAAATCATTTTTATTCATTCATAATGCTACTGAAGAGAATTTTGACACCTGTGAATACCCCTACTAACTCAAAAATGGAAGCTGATGTCTGAGTAAAACCTGGGACAGATTTTCAGCTTTGAACTCATAATCATTTTGTTATATCTCTAATCTGAGGCCCTCACCATCACCACATAAAGGACAGAAAGAGAAAATCCAGACACTTTTTTCCCCCTAAGACTATTCTCAGCACTCGGGTCCTCTAGTCCGTTTCAGGTCCAAGCCTTCATTTCTCCCCAGCAATTGTGGTCCAGCTACTGTCAGATTTTCAACTGTTTTTCACATGCGTCCAATCATTTTGACTTGATTTTCATCTTACTTTAACCATTTTTTTCTGATATTTCTGAGTTTTACTCAACAGTTGAAACCATCAGTGCTTTCATGCCACCTGTCTTATTCTACTAAACATATCAAAGCTGAATCAACCAGAAAATAACTGAAAATTTTGCTTTTATAGGCTGATGCTAAGAGTTAAATCACAGAACAAAATTATAGACATTCCCACTTATAAAGTTAGAGCTAAACAGTGGGTACACATGAAAATGCAGAGTGGAATAGTAGGCACTTGGGACTCAGAAAGGGAGAAGGGTGGGAGGGAAATGAGGGTTGAAAAATAACCTATTGGGTACAATATTCCTTATTTGGGCAATGGGTTCATTAGAAGCCCAAACTCTAGCATTACACAGTATACACTTATGTAACAAACTTGCACATGTACCCCTGAATCTACAATTTAAAAAGAAAATAAATGAATAAAAATTTAATCATATCAATTTTGTGTCTGATAAACCACTGGTGGGCTGAGAGTTGTTATGATGTTATGTCAGGCTTAAATGTTGTAAGACAGAAATTTCTCACATTCTCCTTATATTTTGACTACGTTTGAGCTCTCAACTTTTTATACTTACTCTCAAGTACAACCTACTGCCCTTTCTTGAATGTTGCACTTCACTCAGCATAAAACTTTTATCTCAAGTCACCTAGATTGATTCTCATCGAATATGTTTATATTCTCCACTTTACGGAGGTTTCTAAAATGTCCTATACCAGCATTATACTTCACTTGGTTCAGAATTTTGTTTTAGTTTTCCTAACATCTTAGTCCTATTCATGACTTATGTTTGGATTCTTTCTGGCTTGTCAGAATTGATTATTATAATACACTTCTATTGTACAGATTTATGGTTCATTAGACTGAAGTTAAACAAGGAAAACTGACCTACTTCATGGATTGGGTGGATCAGGAACAATGAAGAAATAGTTACTTATTTGAGTCTTGGTTGCAAAGGAACTTGAGAATCTAAATTAACAGGCAGAATAAAAGTTAAATCAGAAGAATGAAAAATGAAGTTTATACTTCTATGAGTAAAACAATTAAAGTTTACAATGGATATTACCTGGAGCCATCAATGTGCTTTAACCCTCAAAAATTTATGCAATTTTCACTCTTCACTCAATGTCTAGAGGGAGGAGGATAATAGTCCAGCTTTAGTCTGTTCCAATCTGTGAGATACACTGGTAAAATTTATAAATCTCTGCACAGTGTTATCAAGTCAAATGTGTCAAAGAGCAAAGATCACCAACTCTGCCAAAATGCAAGAAATAGTTACTTATTTGAGTCTTGGTTCCAAAGGAACTTGAGAATATATATTAACAGGCAGAATAAAAGTCAGATGTGTCTATCAAGTCACATGATAGACATACAAAAGTCTATCAAGTCAAATGTGTCAAAGAGCGAAGGTCACCAACTCTGCCAAAATATGAAATAAAATGATGAAATGAGGATATTTAACCCAAGGAAGACAAAAGTAATCAAAATATAATGCTTGTTTTCAAATAAATGAAACATTGTTTGACAACAATAAATTTGCTTCCTCAGAGGAGGAAATAATTAGTTTATAATATGTAACAATTGATATGGAAATGAGTCTACAACAATGTATAAAAATGAGTTTGGAAAGTAAGCTACTAGAAAAAAGAAACTAAAATAAGAATTCGATCCTAGGAAATGGAATATCAAGGGATGACATATTTATTAATAGAAGTCAAACACAGAAGCTACAACTAGAAAACAAAAAAGTATAAATCTATTGGTCAGTGACATGGCATAATTTTCAGCAGGTAAATATTTGAGTTTGTCTAGTGAGGGTTTAGATTTAATCTGTGCTGTCACAAATATATATATGTATGTGTATGTATATACATAAAACAGAGGTCATGATTTAGGAAAATAGAGTTATAGAGTTAAAATCAATAATGTTTCCTCAATTACAGAAGTTAGAAAAGTGAATAGGTTATCTTAGAGTTTGTGAGTTTTTTTATTCCCTTATTCCATGTTGCGTGAAGGAAGAAAACAAAATCTAGTTTCAGCAACACTTTGCTTCTAGTCTACACTGGTGTTTTTTAGAACCAAAAGGGGACAGAGTCTATGTTGGAGATTTAGTGAGTTCATTTATTTGAAAAATAGAGGTAAGAAAAATGCGAAGAAGCTTAAAAATATATTGATTCTAAACCCATTATTAAAAACACCTCATAAAATTTCAACATGTTTTTTGATAGCCTATCATGGGCAGCTATAATGGTAATCACATAATTCTACCACACTCATAGTTACTTCTCCAAATTAGTTTGAGCTTCTAATTGACACTGTTATTCTTGCTAACTACCCTGCTTCCTTCCTGATGTAAAGAGCTACAAGCAGCCTACCAAGCCTGGCCTGCAAGTCCGGCCTGCAAGTCCTTGAACTCATCCACCCCAGAAATTTTAAATGCATTCCACTTTAGCTTTATATCCCATTGCCACATTAATACATTGTCACAATCCAGAAATACACAATATCTGAAATCTTAAATTGCAATATACTACTTGATCTAATAGTACTTTTTCGACTAAGACTGTTAAATGTATTACCCCAATATACTTAGTCTTCTAATGTTTTTAATGAATTATATTATCCATATAACTTTTGTATAATGTAAATGAATAATTTAAACAAGAAAACATAAGCACACAAGAACATGAGAGCATGAACACTCAAGCAAACAAGAATAACATGAAAGGTCAAGCATAAAAGCAGCACATATGTATGTATATATCTCTAATATTCATTATATATTTCATATAAATCAATGTATTTTGTATATTTAAAATACATTAGCATACACTATATAAATAATATGTGTAAATTGTGTGTGTGTGTGTACACACACACATATATGTTTTTCCTATTTTGGAAATCATCTCTTTACATCTGTCTCACATCTCTTTCCTCAGAGATAATTGCTATTTTACATAGCACTTTCTGTATTCTAATCACAACTGTAGATCCAAAGGGAAAGAAAAAAATGTTAGTAGAAAAATTAAAGAATTCCTTTTACTTTGTTGCTCTTACAGTCAATTATGTGTGTTTTGGAGCAAGAAAAAGCATAAAATTGCTTAACATGCATTGATTGATAAATGGCAAGGGCTACTATGCAAAAAATGACAAGACAGTGCCATAGAAAGTGCTGATGGAAAGGGACTTTCAATTTTAAATGTGTTTTTTGGAGTGATCTCACTGAGAAGGTAAAATGTGCACGTCGACTCATATGCTATTCCTTAGAGGAAAAAACTTGTTCTCACCTAACTTTACAGTAATCCTCTCCTATGCACAAAATTATAAGACAAATGACTATTGGTAAATAAAAACATTTCCATCTAAAGTAATTGCTACTGTTAGACAAGATGACACACCTAGCTGAGAGATTACAGGAAATAAGAGCAGTTTGGAACCATAAAGGGTGTTGCTTAAGATAGAAAATTGTAAATTAATAAGACTGGGGGAAAATGTATTTGGAATATACAGTGCTAAACACTAGATAGAATACAACTTGAAAAGATTCTTTCTCTATAGGACATAAAAATCAAGACCAAAAAAGAGGTAATGCAATATCACTTACTGCAAATTGATTTTGACACAATAAAACTTCTCTATGTGATGTTTATATGTATATTTGATTATCTGCGTTCTAGTTTTTTTTCCCTAGTATATCAGGAAATTTCGTAGTTACAGAACTTAGCATCATCTCTAAAATGTAGCAGGCAATAAATAACAGTCGTTAAATTGACAAGTAAATGGATGAACAAATTTACTTTAGTGGTACCAGTAAAATCAGGCTTCAAAAATATCATTTTTCTTCATATTTCAGTTTGAAATGATGAAATAGCAAAAGCTTGTTTATTTTCAGTTGCATATATACGTGAGAAAAAGATAAAACACAAATTGTTTTAATTTGTTTTCTTTAGCCTTCAATACTGGTAAAAAGAAACGTACTTATATATGTGCTATGCAGATTTTTAAACGGATTTTCAAATAGTAGGAAAGAGATTTTTGATCTGAGTTCTTACTTTTTAAAGTATAGCCAAACATTTTTGGGTCAGGCAGGGGTTAAAAGGTTTCAAATTTTAGTGTTTGATAGCACTGTAGGGTAAATACACTTAAAATCATTTATTTATATTTTCAAAAAGCTAGAAGATAGGATTTTTATTGTGCCCAACACAAAGAAATGATAAATGTTTGAAGTGATCAATTTGTTAATTACCCTGATTTGATCATTACACATTATATACATGTACTGAAATATCACTGTATCCAATAAATATGTACAATTATCACTATAAGTAAATATAAAAGGGAAAAAGACTTGACGATAAACATATTTACCACAAATTTACTACTTAAAAAAAATCAGGTAAAGATTTTTGAAAAAAAAAAAAAAAAGGATAACTGATTAGCTTTGACTAGTGAGCGGAAATTGCTCTGACCACCCAGTGACACAGACTGCAATTGCTGAAACATTAACAATGAGAAAGGCAGCTGAGAAAATTACTAAAGTGGACAGTTACAAAATTCATTTCCAGTCCATTAGAATATGGCACATCCAGCTAGATTTTAACTGACGACTGAGATTCCCAAACTATGAAAATGCTCTTTAATTCAATCATAGGATTTCAAGTGATGAAACAGCCTGATTTACTGCACATTTTTCAGCTGACACCAAAGGTCCATTGAAGGAGTAGTGAAAGCACAAGGAAGCCTGAGGCAGCTTGGCTTCTTTGGCTGCAGGCCAGTGCCCACTAGCATGCCACTTGTTACTGCAATGCAAATGCCTGCAATCCAGGCACTCACTGCATCTGAATTAACAGAGGAGAAAAACAACAACAACAACAACAACACACACACACAAACACACACACACACACACACACACACATACACACACACACAGACCAGCCAAATCACCATTTAGAAAATCAAATCTTGGTATGGTAGATGGCATTTTCAGCTTCTAAATAAGAAATATAAAAAGATTAACTCAGCAGTGCCAAAGAAAACACAGCATATTAAATCTACCTGGAGGATTTTGTGAAGTGGTAATGACTTGAAAAAAATTCTGAAAGAATACAAAGAATTTTTACTTCTCCCTCATCCAAACAGCTTACATTACACTTGAAATCTATTTCTATTAACAAGATGTATTTTACAATTTAAGAATTATGCAAATGAAAATGGAACGATTTTAATAATTCAAAAAAATCTTGATTAGTATATTCAAGGTAACCCAAAATAAGTAAATAAATAAATAACAACAATGAACTAGAATTAACTCTATAGCTCAAATGAAAATGTGTCATTTTTTATTATTTTATAAATTTCTAATGGCATGTGTTCTGAATTTTATGATTTGTGAACAAAAATAAACCTCTTAAATTTATAACTGTTTTATCTTCAACCTTTGATTAAATACTCAAAAAAATAACAGAACTAAATTCTAAAAATGTTAATACATTTCAAACATTTGCAACAAAAAAGAATATATATTATCAAAAATACACAGATGCTGGAAAAGTTTCATTCTTCCCTTCATTGAGTATGTATAAATTGTATTTTTCTTTATCTTGTTTGCATGCAGACACTGTTAGAGACATTCAGTCTATTTAAGAAAACAAGGGAAATTCTGAAAATAAAAGAAAAGCCTAACCTTCTAACGTACCTATAATTTCATGACATGGTTACCTAGAGGAATTTGTGCATGTTCACAACTAAGGTGTTTGTGTTTAATGCCTGTGACATAACATGTGTATACCGAGAATAGGCAGTAGGGAAGAGATAAAGCCTTTGACCAATTCATGACTTGGAAACATGTAACTGAGGCTGAAAATTATAAGAAATTCACAATTAAAAAGTGGGCTATAGAAAGGAAATTTGCCTATCTTCGCTTATGTTTCTATTTGTTTAAGTTGTACTGCAATATTTTTCTATATACATATATAATGAAGTGATTACTATAGGTCAGGTGAATGAACATATCCATCATTTCCCACAGTTACATGTCTTTTTTCTTCTTTTTCTTGTGATGCAAGTCTTGAAACTGAGAAATTAACATATAAATGGATTGATTGCTAATGATTCAGCAGATGTACATAGTAAAAGCTATCATAAAAATGCTCTTGAGTAAAATATCAAACAACTCATGATAAAAGAAGCTTCTAAGCAAAAGATGACACTGGGAATATATAAGTATAAAAAAATGCAAAGACAGAGAAAATAAATAACCGACATTCATGGAATAAAGTATTTGTTTCTAAAATATGGTAATATAAGAATATAAATACCAGAAAAAAATGTGTAATATAATGTGAACTTGAGAAAAAATCAAATTAAAATTAAATATGCAGTGATGTACTAAGCAGTAAATCAGTATAATTTAATAGACAATTAGTCAAATGACACAGAAACATTAATAAATGGACAATATAAAGAAAGTTTATTAGACATGTAGGATGTCAAAGAAGTGCCATTAAGAGAATAAATGAAACTGAGTATTTAATCTGAAAATGCTAAGAATATTCCAAGTAAAATGAAAAACATGCATCTTCAGATTCAGCAAGCACAGTGTGTCTTAAGTAGAATAAATAAGAATCAATCTGCACCTGGAAACTGTCATAATTAAATTATAGAAGCACAAATGGAACAATAGTTCTTAAATGTATGTAAATTAAATACGCACACATACACACAAACATACATTACATATTACCTCCAAAGAATGAAATTTGATGATTTTTTTTTTAAATAGCAAGAACAAACTAGGATATAATGAAGAATTTCAAGTTGTTGGAAGAAAATTTCTGTAATTTCACATTTCTTTGTCAAGATAAACTTAAAGAGAAACTATGAAATAACAACATGTTAATTCCAAAATAGAAAGCTTTGTACTAGCAGAACCTCATTTTACAAGCTAGTAAAAGATGTGCATCCACAGCAAACCACCATTGCACATATATACCTATGTTAACAAACCTGCACATTCTGCAAATGTACCCCAGAACTTAAAGTATAATTTTAAAAAAAAAGATACAGGAGAAAAGAAAAAGAAAAAAAAAAGATGTGCATCCAGAAAAAGAAATAGCAATGCATATAAGTAGCACTAAATAATCCCTTCCTAAGTGATAGTTGACCATTGAATGAATATAAGATTAGATAGCCTGTGAAAGAGAATGAATGAAGAATAAAGTGGGGATTCTTAAACAGTACTTCAAATATATAAAGTATCATTATGGGGCCTAAGAAAAGGATCCTAGTATAGATCTGTGGGCTATATATTGGTATAGTATCAAAAGCCATGTGACTGCCAGGTTACATGCTGTTCCAGGAAGGTGTACTGTTATTCACCCATAATGGGGAAGCATTGAAAAAGTTTAAAGAGATTGCTGACATTCAGATTGTATTTCAGAAATATGGATAGTGCAGTAGTTTTGTGGACAGATTGTAATGAGAGGCAAACAGACATGTAAGGAAGTTTTTGAAAAAATGTAATGAAAGTGTTTTATAAAGAGAAAAGTTTTATAAATAATGGTGTAAATAGAGAGAAAGGGAAAAATCTATAATGTATTTTCAGTGTCTGGGATATTGATTAAATTTATTATTGTGGTAGGAATTAACCAAGGCAATAAATGAGTAGTCACATTCAACAATTGAAAGTCCTTTCAGGCAAAACCTCCCAGAACCTTAGAGGTTAAAATTTTGGATTTCCTCATTTATCCCTTGCATGAGTTAGATTTCTCCAGATTGTTATTGTTTCTTATAGGGAGTAAGATCAGAGATTGGTACACGATGATGTAGAGCTACAATGACTGAATCTCTCTGAAATAGAGCAAATCTTTCAGAGGTAATGTAACCCATGTGCCTACGAAAGTAATCACAACATTACATCTACAATTCATCTGAAGCTAATGAAGTCATTTGGTGGAACCAAGCCAATGAGGAAATGAATGCTGACCACTGCATTTTTTGATGAAAGAAAATTATCTTGTGTTAATTGTAGGATGTTTCCATTTCCTAGTGAACTCTATTTTTAACTTTTAAAGTTTTAGTTATCAGATTTATCAGTTCTCAGAAAAACAGAATTCTCATCTACTAATGAATGCTATTTTTCTCTCCATTCAGTTATCCTTGTTAGTGGGGCTTGTTCAACAATAGACATGTTAATTTTTACGTATATTTTTGTTATTCTTACTGAAAATTGAAGAATGTCATGGTAAAAATGTAAGAATAGAGGAATAGTAACCAGTTAAGAGACAAATGGAGATGTCGAGGTGAGCAATTCTGATGGCTTAGACTTTGGAATTAGCAGTGTGGATGATAGAAGTGAAGAGATTCAGGACTGAATATAAAAATGTAAAAGAGTTAAGATTAACTGATAGCTTTTATGCCTACACAACTGTATAAATTGTTGTGCCTTTTACTAAGTTAGGAAACATAGGAGGAAAAGCACATACAGTGAATATAGTGGAAGCAGTTTTAAGGATGCATGTATTTTTCTATGTGAACTTTGAAAAAACAACAATCAAAGGATGTAAAGCGAGTGCTGTATAATTAATTCTGTAGCTCATGAAAGGGTCTATTTCTGTCTGCAGATAAACCTTTTGTTTTTAGACATGTATAAATCTTACATAAAACACGGATTCTGGATAAAAATATGCAGACATAGAATGCAGATAAACAAAAGTCTCAACACAGTTCTTGAGTTATCCCAGAGTTTACACTAGGGGATGGAGGTAACAAGTTTTAAAAATGACCAGTGTTACAAGATGATATTTGAGAGAAACCTGTGACAGAAGGCAAGAAAAGGGGAGAAATGTATGTTAAATCTGCCTAATATGTGAAATGAATTGTGGATTTAAATTTTTATTACGTTGGAGATAGTCGAAATCTTTCTACCAAGTGGTAAGGACAATACTGTAATTAAACTGGATTCAAGAGATTTAAGCAGAAGATAAACGGGAACAATGTTAATAGGGCGTTATTTGATAATTGGCTGCAACACTGAAGAGTGACAGATAATGGTAACTAGAAGAAGACGTTGGGTGAAGGAGTCTTTTAGGATATAAATATATTACAATATATCTTTTGTTTTGGAGTTCTGTTTTCATTTTTGTTGTTGTTGTTGTTTGAGACAGAGTCTTGCTTTGTTGCCCAGGCTAGAGTGTAGTGGTGTGATTTCCACTCACTGCAACCTCTGCCTCCCAGGTTCAAGTGATCCTCCCACCTCAGCATCTCAAGTAGCTGAGAGTACAGGAATGTGCCACCATGCCTGGCTAATTTTTTTTGTATTTTTAGTAGAGGCAGGGTTTTGCCATGTTACCCAGGCTTGACTTCAACTCCTGGACTCAAGCAATCCACTCGTCTCAGCCTCCCAAAGTTCTGGGATTACAGGCATGAGCCACCATGCCAAGCCACAACGTGTCCTTATGTTGATAGGCGTTATGATGCAGGAAGAAGAAAGGAACTTGCTATAAGAATTTTTAGTATAGGTATATCAGTGGGATACAGGGATCGTATGGATGCTTTGACTTTTAATAGGATAGAAACATTTCAAATTCATTTATTATAATAGAAGAAAAAAAAATAGTTTGGTAAATTTGAAACTACATAAAGATGGAAGACCTCTCCTGATTGCCTACATTTTCTCAGTAATGTAACAAACAAAATCACCAGCTGACTGAGAAAAGGATAAAAAATTGAAAGAAATAGTCACATAGAAAAATGGAAAACCTTAACTGATGTGGGAAGTATAAGAGAACCACCTGGAAACTTAACACTTATGAGTTAAAGATGAGTGTGTGTTTGTTGGTGGAGCGGGGAGTTGCCCAGCTATATTCACTACTCCAGTGCAAACAACTTAAGGGTACTGTGATCCACACTCCCTCAACCTCAGGCGTTTTAATTGATAGAGAGAAAGCAAACCTCAGTGTTTATGCAGTGGAATACTTAATATATGTGTATCATTAGTTATAAGGCCGGTATGCAGCAACACTAGCATGAGAGGGTTGATAAAAAGTGAAAACATGGGTAGCTTATGTATCACAAGAGGATCTATATAATTTTAGAATTAAGGTATTTAAGTGACTGAGCTATCAAGATAGATGGTGGTTGCCAGAGAAAGCTATGATTAAAAATAAGACTCAAGAGTTGGTTCAATTATTGTTAGTTTAAAATCTAGCTGTGGCAATTAGACTGTATGACTGGGGTGCGGTGGAAGACAAATGTATTAGAGAGGATAAAGTAACACAGAACTATGGAGAATGAATAATATTTTTAAATTAAATGATCACAAATAATGAAAATGTTACCCAAACACCAGGGGCAATCAAGTTCCTGCTGCTCACTGCCGAGAAAGACAATTACTGAGATGAAGAGCATTGCCAAGGACGAAGGCTTTAACTGGGGGCTGCTTCTGAGGAGATAGGAGCTCAGTCTCAAATCTATCTCCCTGACCAACCAAAAGTAAGGGTTTATATAACGGGAAAGAAATGTAACAATGTGTAAGAAAACAGGAACTAGGGAGGAACAAGGAAGCAATCATGATGAATAAGGGGTCCTGGCATCTTATTATCTGGGTATCATTATGTGGTGAGTTTCAGTTCTCTGATACATTTTTTTTGAAAGGCCTAAGGTCATTTCCTGAGGAAATAACTCAGATAAAACAAATACAAGTTTCATGCTTTAAAACCAGAAGGGTCAATTTCTATGTTTATTAAAATATAAAAAAAGCCTGTATGACAATTAGGTTGGTTTCAAAAAGACAACTGGTATAATATGATGAATTTCATATCAAAATCTTCACTGAATGAAGGCAGTTAGAAGAAGGAAATTGATGACTCTGACAGAGTAAAATCAAATTTTACAATCTGAGGGCATGGAGATGAAAGCCCTAGTCTTTTTGACAGTATGTATGTTAAGAAATTTGGGGGAGCTTCAGTTACTTGTTGGATCAGGAAAACTTGGAACGTAAGGCATGTAGAGCGTAACATGCCACCAAATCATTTTCTTTTATGTTTGATTTTACAACATCAGATTTAAAGACCATTGAGTAAAAATACATTTTCTTATAAGAATTTTAAAACCTTTTATTGTTCACAGTGCCTGAGTTTAAACTTAACGTGGACTCTTGCTTTTTGTTAATTGAAGCATTTCTGATTAGCATTCTATCAAACACACATACTAGATCTGTTATTTTGTACCGATTACTTCCATATAGGTTCCAACGCAAATTAGCATCTAACTTACAATACCTCAAAGGAGTTCCAGAACATGACCATTTAGTACTTCAGAAATCAAAGTTGCATTCTTTTTCATAAGTAATTATATCAGATATATGTATGCCTCTTGTCTTTCAAGCCTGAAATTAATGTTTTGAAATCTGCATTTTTACTATGTAATAAGCATTGAGTCTCAATAAAGAGTTCGCTTCAGTGAAGAATAACTAAGTCAAGGGTATTGCTTTTAATCTTTAATAGAATGCAGATTACCCATTGAAAAGCAAAGCCTTCATTTCATAAATTGAACAGAAAGATAATTGAAAATTATTATAATTATTTAAAAGTAGATCACTTGAAAAAGTCAAATACAAATATCTCCCTTAAGAATCTGTACTTTTATTTAATTTCAATAAAAAGTATTTTCATTTATTTTAAACATTTCAGTGTTTTGTTCTATTCATTTTAAATTAGATTTGACTAGCATGAACAATTCAGCATTGTTTTTTATTTAAAAAATAAATTCTTAAATGTTATTAATTTTTGATAAAAAGCACGTCTTCTATATTCATGAAAACTAAACCTCATACAGAAAACATTTATTCTTCTACTTTGCTAGCAACTCAACCTTTTAATGAACAACATGAGCTACTAATATTCACTCATTCGTAAAGCAAGAAAAGAGTCAGATAATTATAATATTAAAATAAAGAAAAAACAGAAGTGAAGACCAACCTGAAATTCGGTATTCTACAAAATGATCCTTTAAAAGTGAAGAATGCTTTATCTGAAAAATAAAAATGGAGGAAATGTGTTGCCTGTAAACTTGTCTTGCAAAAAATGTTTTAAAATGTTATTTAGGAAGAAAAATGTTATAGTTCAGAAACTTGTATCTACATGAAGAAAGAAAAAGCATTGGAGGAATAAATACAGAAATAAAATATTTTATTTTTCTAATTCCTAGTTTGACCTAGGAGATAAAAGTTTGTTAAAGTAGTAACAACAAAAATTGTGTTTGTTAGTTATAGCAAGTGTGGAAGTGAAATATATGATGATGTTATGAGGGGCAGATGAGACAAATTGAGACAAATTGAGAATATTTTCTTACAAGATATGTGTATTACACATGAAATAGTATATCATTATTTGAGAGAAGAGGCCAGACACATTTTCTCATGCCTGTAATGTCAGCACTTTGGGAGGCTGAGGAGGATCACTTGAGCTCAGGAGTTTGAGACCAGCCTGGGCAACACAGTGAGACCTCATCGCTACTAACAACAACAACAACAACAACAACAACAAAATAGCCACATGCAGTGTACCTGTAGTCCAGTCTTAGGAGGCTGAAGTGGGAGGATCACTTGAGCCTGTAAGGTCAAGGCTGCGGTGAGCTGAAATTGTACCACTGCACTCCAGCCTGGGCAACAGAACAAAAAAGTGTCTTAAACAAATAAAAAACAAACAAACAAAAAAAACAAAAGAAATCCTGAAAGAAGACTCAGTACTTAAAATAGTTGTAAGTTATATTGTAACTTCTAGGGCAAATACTAATAAAAGATAAAAGCATAATATGCTAAGAGAGGAGAGAAAATGGGATTATAAAAAAGTGATCAGTTAACACCATAAAAGGCAGAAAAAAAAGAGTAGATGGTTACTAGAGTATGAGAAGGGTAGCGGGGAGGAGAGGATACAGTGGGGATGGTCAACAGGTATGAAAATATAATTAGATAGATAGATTGAATAGGACTAGATTTGATAGCACAACAGGGTGACTATACTCAACAATAATTTATTATATATTTTAAAATAAAATATATGAAAGAGTGGAATCAAAATTTTCTTAACACAAAGAAATGATAAATGCTGGATATCCCAATTATCCTGATTTGGTTATTATACATTGTATGCCTGTATCAAAACATCATGTGACCCATAACTACATACACACAAAAAACAAGAACAATGGATAGAAAGCAGTTACAGATATGGTAGACATTAATTCAAATATATCAATAATCACTTTAAACTTCAATGGTCTAAGTGTACCAATTCAAAGACAGAGTGGATAAAAAGTTGAGACTCACCTATATGTTGTTACCAACAAATCTTTAAGAGAGAGATTAAAAGTGAAGGGATGGAAAAGATACACCACAGTAGCAGTAATAATCTAAAGATAACAGAGGTACTATGTTTATTTGCTAGGGCTGTTATAACAAAATACCACAGACTGTGTGACTTAAACAACAGAAATTTATCTCCTCACAAATCTGAAGACTAGAAGTCTGAGATCAAAGTTTTGGCCTAGTTGGTTTCTTCTACGGCCTCTTTCCTTGTATGTAGACAGTAATCTTCTTTCTGTCTTTAAATGGCCTTACCTCTGTGTGTGTCTGGGTCCTCCTTTTAAGGACACAAATCGTACTGGATAAGGCCCATACTATCAATCTCACGTTAACTTAATTTTCATTTTAAGGACCCTATCTCTAAATGCAGTCATACTCTGAGGTACTTGGGGTTAAGAATTCAACATAAAAATATTAGAGGAACACAATTCAGCTCATAGCTGGTAATTATATTAATTTTAGACAAATCAGACTTCAGAGGAAAAGAAAATAGCAGGGATAGAGAGAGGCATTACATGATGAAAAAGCAGTGAGTTCTCCAAGAAGATGTAACAATCCCTGATGTGAATGTCTCTAACAATAATGTCAATATATGTAAGGCAAGAACTCACAGAAATGCAAGGTGATATAGACAAATCCACTGTTATATTTGGAAATGTCAAGACCACCCTATGAGTAACTGACAGATCAAGGAGGTAGAAAATCAGTATAGTTGAACAAAATTGATATTGAACTGAATAACATCATCAATCTACTGCATGCACTTGATATTTATAGAATACTTCATCCACCAACAAAATACACATTTTTCTCAAGATGTCATGAAATATTCACTAAAATGAGCACATTCTGTGCGATAAAACATATTTCAACAAATTATTTTTAAAAAAGAGAAATCAAAGTATATTTTTAGACCAAAATAGAATTAAAGTTAAAATCAATAATTAAAAGATACTTGGAAAATTTCAAATATATGGAAATTAAATAACACTTTTCTAAATAATATCTAGGTCACAGAATAAGTCTGAAAAAATTTATAAATATTTTTAACTTCATAAAAATGAAAATAAACTTATTACAATTTGTGTAGTGCAGCAAAATAATTCCTAGAGGATAAGTTGTAGCAGAAAATGCATACATTACAAAAGAGGAAAGATTTAAAATCAGTATTCTAGTTTCACAATTGGGACACTAAAATACATATAAATCCCAAATAAGTGGAAAATAATAAATAGTAAAAATTCGAGGATAAATCAGTAAAATTGAAAACAGAAAATCAATGAAAAGTATGCTATTAGAAAACATCAGTAAACTTGATAAGCCTCCAACCAGCCTAACCAACAAAAAAGAAAGGATACACAAATTACAAATAACAGAATCATTACTGCTGATTTCATGGTATTATAGTCAGGAAATATTGTGAATGAAACTATATCCATAACTTTGATAACCTAGATAAAATGGACCATTTTTTTGAAAACACAATTAGAAATAAAACTAATTCAAGAAGAAATAAACAATCTGCATAGGCCTATATCTATAAGATAAATTGAATCAACAATTAATAACTTTCAAAACAGAAAGCATCAGGCCCATATGAATTTACTAATAAATTCTACCAAAAATTTAAAAAATTAATTATACCAATTCTCTACAATTTATTTCAGAAAATAGAAGAGGGAATATTCCTTAATTCATTTTATGAGGCCAGCCCGATTTACGCTAATAACCAAAGCAGAAAAAAGTTTCTCTACAAGAAAAAATAAAAAAGCAACCACTATCTTTGATTAACAGAGATGAAAAAATCTTCAACATAATATTATCCAATATAATCCAACAATGTGTAAACTTAAATATATACCACTACCAAGAAGGATTTTTGCCAGGTACGCCAGACTGGCGGAACACTCAAAAATCGAACATGGAAGGTAGCTGAGGAGAGGAAATGGCACTCTCACAGAGAGAGATCACAATTTCAACTAATAATTTGAATATGATTTAAACAGGTCTCCAGAGAGAAAACACTGAATGTGGATGGAGCAAACACACAGACCCTGAGGCTGAGGAGGGAGGAAGCTGGGAGGCCTGCATGGGTGCCGGAATGCTCCTGCTGGCTCCTCATCCTGAACAGCACCTGCGGAAGTGGTGAGTGAAGACACTGGGGGACTGCCCATTCTTGCCGTGGACCTCTGGGATCCTAGTTGCAGGGGACCCCATGCCCCCATAGATGTGTGAGCTGTCCAGGGAATCGCCCCAAAGATTAGACAAAGATGAGGCTGCTGCAAGTTCAGAGATGGAGCCCTATGGGCCTGGGTCAGTTCCCCCAGAACCTGGCTGTAAGTACCTACCCCATAGGGCTGCCTGTCTCCCTCTGAGTGGTTCTGGCCCCAGCTAGCCACTGGGAAGAAAGCAGGACAGGTTTCCCCATGGGACTGGGGCACATCTGTCCTGTAGGCCCACTTGCCTGCCAGCCTCTCCTTGGGCCTCCACCTGGCCACTCCACCCGAGTGTGTACAAAGTGCAGCCTCTGCTGCCCAGTCTTGATGTTTAAACCAACTCAGTGTGTTCCAGCAATCTGGGAGCACTTTGGATCTCACACCACACTCAAAACTCAGTGTGAAACATCTAGAGGAGGGAGTGGTCAGCAGGTCCTGGCAACCCAGGCCCTTGCTGCTGTAGGCAGAATCTGGAGCCTGTGGTTCAAGAATTCTAAGCTAGGATTTGTGTTCAGCACTTGGATAAAGAGGAGCCCACATTCTCCAAAAGCTAAGAGGGCTGAGTCACACAGGTTTGTGGCTGGTGTGGGACCTAAGCATGCCTCCCTCTGAGGGCTGATTCAGTAAAGGTGTGGCCTATTTCTCAAGGAGCCCTGCGGCCAGAAAGACCTAACAAGAACAACAACTAAATCACAAACACAGTGCCAGTGATTGGAGGGTTCTACCTCAAGGTCCATGATCAGACCTGGTGAGGCAGTCACATCTCACCCCTCCTCCACCTCACTGCAGAACACAGCTCCAAATAGGATGGTACACAAAGGAACTGTGTGGATAGGAACTTATCTACTGCCCATTGCTTCAAGTACCATCTACTGGATCATAGGCTCAAACTACAACACAAAAAATCACTTTACTAATTTTGGAACCAAGAGGGAGAAGTCAACAACCAAGACCCTGTACAGAGCTTTTGCCCTCTGAAAAGTTCCAGAAATGAATCCAGCTGACTACCCTCAATTTACACCACAGTTAAAGGAATGCAAGCCCTCCCAGATGAGAAAGAATCAGCCTGAGTACTCTGGCAATTCAAACAACCAAAATCTTCCCTGACCTCCAGGCAAACCCACTAGTTCCCCAGCAACAGTTATTACCTAATCAGAATTGTCCCAATATTAATCAGGAAAAGAGTGAAACTATGAGTAGACCAATGTCAACTTCTGAAATTTAGTCAGTAATAAAGAATCTACCTAAACAAAAACAAAAACAAAAACAAACAAACAAAATAAATTTCTTAACCAGATGGATTCTGAAGCAAATTCTGCCAGATATATAAAAAGTACCATACCAATCATACTAAAACTATTTCAAAAAATCAAAGAGGAGGGTTCCTCCCTAACCCATTCTATGAAGCCAGCATCAGCCTGACACCAAAATCTGGCATAGCACAATGAAGAAAGAAAACTTCATACCAATATTCCTGATAAGCATAGCTGCAAAAATCCTCAACAAAATACTAGCAAATTGAATCTAGCAGCAAACCAAAAGTTAAAACATCACAAATCAAGTGAGCTTTATTCCTGGAATGCAAAGCTGGTTCAACGTATGTAAGTCAGTAAATGTGATTCACCACATAAACCAAGTCAATACAAAAACCATATGATCATCTTGATAGATGCAGAAAAAGCTTTAGATAAAATCCAACATCTCTTTATGATAAAAAAAAATCAACAGATGAGGCATCAAAGGAATATACTTAAAAATAATGAAAAGTCATCTATGACAAACTCATAGCCAACATCATACTGAAATGGCAAAAAGTTGAGATATTCCCCTTGAGAACTAGAAAAATACAAGGATGCCCAGTCTTACCAATCCTATTCAACATAGTACTGGGAATGCTACCCAGATCAGTCAAGCAAAGAAAGAAATAAAAGGCATTCACATAGGAAAAGAAGAAGTCAAACTATTTCACTTCACTAATGATAGGATTCCATAGCTAGAAAATCCTAAAGACTTCCAAAAAGCTCCTAGAAATAATAAACAACTTTAATAAAGTTTCAGGATACAAAATCAACATACAAAAATCAGTAGCATTTCTGTAAATATACAACGTCCAGACTTAGAGTGAAATCAAGAACACAATTCCACTTGAAATAGCCAAAAACAAATACCTAGTAATACAACAAAGGAGGTGAAATATCTTTACAAGAAGAACTGTAAAACACTGCTGAAATAAATCAGAGATAACATGAATAAATAGAAATATATAAATCGAATAAATAAATAGAACATTCCATGCTCATGGATTAGAAGTATCATTATTGTAAAAATGGCCATATTTCTCAAAGGACTTTACAGATTATATGCTATTCCTATCAAACTACAAATTTTGTTCCTCACAGAATTAGAAAAAAATTATACTAAAATTAAATGGAACCAAAAAAAGTGCCTGAATAGCCAGCACAATCATAAGCAAAAAGAATAAAGCCAGAGGCATAACATTAAACAACTATACTATAAAGCCATAGTAAACACGAAAGCTTGTAACAGGTACAAAACAAACACATAGACCAATGAAACAGAATAGGAAACTCAGAAATAAAGCCACACACCTACAACTGTCTGATCTTCAACAAAGCTGACCAAAACAAGCAATGAGGAAGGGATTCCCTATCCAGTAAATGGTGCTGGGATAACTGGCTAGCTATATGCAGAAGATTGAACCCAGATCCCTACCTTTCACTATATACAAAAGTTAACTTAAAATGGATTATAGATTTAAGTATAAGATCTCAAACTATAAAAATCCTGGAAGAAAACCTATTAAATACTCTTCTCAACATTAGCCTTGGTAATGAATTTTTTGCTAAGTCTCAAAAAGGACTTGTAACAAAAGCAAAGATTGACAAATGAGACTTTATTAATCTAAAGAGCTTCTGCACAGCAAAAGAAACTATCAACAGAGCAAACAGACAACCTACTGAATGGGAGGAGTAATTCACAAAGTATGTATCTGACAAAGGCCTAATAGGGAACTTAAATCAACAAGCAAAAAGTGAATAACCCCATTAAAAATGGGCAAAGGACATGAGTGTACATTTTCCAAAGAAAACATGCAGGTGGCCAATAAACATGAAGAAAATATTGAGCATCACTAATCATCAGAGAAATGTAAATCAAAACCATGAGGTGGCATCTTATACCAGATTAAAAACAAAACAAAACAAAACAGGTCAAGTGCAGTGGCTCATGCCTGTAATCCCAGCACTTTGGGAGGCTGAAACGGATGGATCATCAGGTCAGGAGTTTAAGACCAACCTGGCCGACACAGTGAAATCCCGTCTCTACAAAAAGTACAAAAAAGTTAGCCAGGCATGGTGGAGCATGCCTGTAGTCCCAGCTAGTTGGGAGGATGAGGCAAGAGAACCACTTGAACCGGGGAGTTGGAGGTTGCAGCTAGCCGAGTTAGCACCACTGCAATCCAGCTTGGGCAACAGAGTGAGACTTTGTCTCAAAAAAAAAAAAAAAAAAAACGGAAAACAACAACAGATGCTGGTGAGGTGGCAAGGCTGTGGAGAAAAGAGAACACTCACATACTGTAGGTGGGAGTGTAAAATAATTCAACCACTGTGGAAAAACAGTCTGGAGCTTTCTCAAAGAACTGAAAACAGAGCTACCACTCAACCCAGCAATCCCATTACTGGATATATACCCAAAAGAAAATAAATCATTTTACTAACAAGACACATGCACTTGTATGTTCATCACTGCAATATTCACAATAGCAAAGATACTGAATCAACCCAGGTGGCCATCGATGGTAAATTGGATAAGTAAAATGTGGTACATATACACCATTGAATATTAAGCAGCTATAAAAAAGAATAAAATCATGTCCTTTGCAGCAACAGGGATGTAGCTGGAAGTCATAATGCTAAGCATATTAATGCAAGAACAGAAAACCAAATACTGCATGTTCTCATGTTCAGGTGGGAGCTAAACATTGAGCACACATGGACATAAATATGGAAACAATAGCCACTGTCAGCGCTACAAGGATTGAGGATGGTTTAAAAAATTACGTATCAGGTACTATGCTCCTGTGCATCTATTGACATAATCCTGTATGAGTTTTCATTTGTTTGCTTGCTTGTTTTATTATTTCTTTTGTCCTTTATTTGCCTATCGGAGCATTTTATGTTCATTAATTTTCAGAGTTTTACTTACCAAACTTTCTTTAAGTAAACACTTGTTTGCTGTATAGAGGTTTCTATATGTTGCTGGATTCAGTTTGTTCATATTTTAAGGCTTTTTGAGGGCATATTTGTAATATTTCTTTTAACATTTGTATCTTGTCTATTTCTTTTAACATTTGTATTTTGCATCCATGCCAGTGTAATTCTGCTCTGATAAAGTAATTTGGAAAGTTTGTGAAGTATTGGAATATCTTTTCAACATTAAAATTTTGATAGATTTTCCCAGGCTTCTTTTATGGAGAGATTCTTAATTATTGACTCAAATATATTATGTGAGATATGTCTATTCACAAATTTTATTTGTTCTTGAATCAATGTTGGTAATTTTTGTCTTTCTAGGAATTTATTAATTTCATATAAGTTGCCTAATATGTTAGCATAAAGCTGTCTATATTTACTTATAATCCTATAATCCTTCAGCTATCTCTGGGGTCTGTGTAAATGTTTCTCATTAATTCCTACGTACTAAATTTTGATAGCTGTATAGATTGAATATGTATATCCCTCATTCTGCTATTAGAAAAATTTAGAATTTATGAATTATGTAAAAATAATCTACTTTTGATATTGAACACAAAAGTAAGGTTGGCTGGTCACAGTGGCGCCCGCCTGTAATACCAGCACTTTGGGCGACCAAGGTGAGCAGATCACTAGAAGTCAAGAGTTCAAGCCCAGCCTGGCCAACATGATGACATCCTATCTCTTCTAAAAATACAAAAATTAGCCGGATGTGATGGCACGTGCCTATAATCTTAAATACTCTGGAGGCTGAGGCAGGAGAATTGTTTGAACCTGGGAGTCAGAGGTTGTAGTGAGCTGAGATTGTGCCATTATACTCCAGTCTGGACAACAGAGTGACATTCGGTCTCAAAACAAACAAACAAAAATGATGAAAGGTTATCTTATAGTTATTTCAAAAATATTTCTTTCATTCTTTAAATATGTTATCTGCTTTTCTATATTCCTAAAGGACTACTAATAAAATAGTCATTCAGTTGCACTCAAACTTTTTTTTCCATTGAAAAACAATCTAGGTGAATGATAAGAGAAAATTGGGAAATAAAACTCTGATCTGTAAAAGGTGCTCATTACAGTAAGGATCTTCACATCTTTTAAAGGCTATCATGATCTGGCAGCTCACGCCTGTAATCCCAGCACTGTAGGAAGCTGAGGTGGGTGGATCATCTGAGGTTAGGAGTTCAAAACCAGCTTGGCCAACATGGTGAAACCACCTCTCTACTAAAAAATGGAGATTAGCTGGGAGTGGTGGCACATGACTGTAATCCAGGCTACTGGGGGAGGCTGAGCAAGGAGAATCACATGAACCAGGGAGGAGGCAGAGGTTGCAGTGAGCCGAGATTGTGCCACTGCACTCCAGCCTAGGTGACAGAGCGAGACACTATCTCAAAATAAAATAAAAAATAAAAACCATCACGATTTTAGTGACAATTCACACTCTATTCCCTGCATCCTTCTTCTATCTCACATGATATATGTAATATAGCATACAACATATCATGGTATGTTACTCAAGAGTGCTTCTCAAGCTATCACTGGCTTCCATATAGATTCTAATTCAATATTCGCTAGGTAGTTTCAGCTGATTCTACTGCAGGTATTTTTGAATCCACTTAAAGAGCATTTCTACAGGACCATATTACACAGATGTCTGCAAATCAGTTGAGTGTTTCCTTTTGGTATTGGCCCCAATTAAAAACTACTTATTAACTATATTTTGAACTGTCAAGCAAATGATTGGTAAATAGTATTTGACATAATGTAAAATTCTGTTAAATTTTTATTTTTATCTCTATATTTTGTGTAGTTTATTGTTATTTAATTCTTAAAAATTGAATTACATTTTTATTTAAATAATAGTGGTTTCCAATGTAACCTGAGCTTCAAAAGACTGTAGTAGTATACCATAACCTTCAAGATTAAGTCAACACATTTCGCTTTGATATACATAATTTCTATATATGTAGAACTTCTTATCTGTCTTACCACCCCATAATACAAAAATGCATATTTAGTTTCATTCTATAATTGAATCATGTTATTATACAAGTACATGTTTCCATCTTAAATTGTCATTTCTGTAAACTAATGTTCAAAACTGATGTTTCTGTTTTGTGTATTTTCAACTTGACCTTGGACTGACAAATGTAAATAAATATAAATCAATTTCTCACTAAAAATAATTTCATATATGGTGATTAAGACTCTAATGCTATTTCTATGAAAATAATAATATTTTAAAATTATGAAATATATGCCAGAACTGTTTTTTATTATGTCTGTAAATGGTCAACCTGGTGGGTATCACTGGACATGTGTGGCAGTTAGAGCAATGTCCCTCCAGATATATTCCTTCCCTAATCACCAGAACTTGGGAATATATTACTTGTCATAATAAAAGGGACTTTGTGGGTATGATTACGAACCTAAACTTAAGTTGTTTATGTGGGTATGTCCTATGCTACCATAAGAGCCCTTTAAAGTAGAAGAGCAGGAGAAAAGAAAAAGGGAGAGAAATGTGACTTTCAAGGAGTGGTCTGAAGGATGCAATGTTGTTGACTTTGAAGATGAAAAAGTCACAAAGGAACGAATGCAAGCAGCCTATAGAATCCACAAAAGGCAAATAAATGACATATTCTAAAGTCTCTGGAAATGAAGATAGTTCTCTAAATACTTGAGTTTAACCCAGTGATATTTGCACTGGTCCTCATTTATAAAACCATAAGATAAAAAAAGTGTGCTATATTAAGTGACTGAGTTTATGGTCATCTCTTATTTCAGCAATAGAAGACTAATGTCATGGACGAAAATTAAACATCCATGATCTACAAACAGCATACTGTGAAACCTTGGATTATAAATTTTGCCATCGATCAGAACCATCAGAAAAATCCATTTTAGGCTGGGTGCAGTGGCTCAGGCCTGTAATCCCAGAACTTTGGGAGGCTGAGGTGGGCAGATCAGGAGATTGAGACCATCCTGGCTAACATGGTGAAACCCTGTCTCTATTAAAAATACAAAAAATTAACCAGGCATGGTGGTAGGGGCCTGTAGTCCCAGCTACTCAGGTGGCTGAGGCAGGAGAATCCTTTGAACCTGGGAGGCAGAGATTGGAGTGAGCTGAGATAGTGCCACTGCACTCCAGCCTGGGTGACTGAGTGAGACTGTCAAAAAAGAGAAAGAAAAGGACAGAAAAGGACAGAAAAGAAAAAAAAGAAAAGAAAAGAAGGAAGGGAAGGGAAGAGAAGGGAGGGGAGGGGAGGAGAAGGGAAAGGGGAAGGGAGAAAGGAAGGAAGGGTGGGCCATTTTAGCATGGCCAAGTTAAATCCAAGTTAGTAATTAAAAAACAAATATAGTTGAGTTAATCCACTCAGGTCTATGAAATCCCCATGTATATAATTACTTATCATTATCTTGTCATATAAGCAAAAGTAAGGGTTACTTAAATTTTAATGTATCTGCTAGACCTAATGCTTATGTCTTTTACTAGTGAAGTATCCTAGTCAGAATAATAAAGGCTTATTTGATTCCAAATATAAGTATGTACCACCAGAAAGTCTACAATCAATTGTGATTAATTTATATTTTTAGAACATTATATAAACTGTGATAGTGTTTTTATTAACCAAAGATATTGTTTCTAACTACTTTTTTGATAGTTGCTATTGTTGTTTTCAATGATTCAGGCACTGTGTGAATGTTGCCCAGGGATTAATGTTTGCATGTGTTTTACATTATAAATTATGTTACTTTGATTTTAAGTACAAAGAATATGAATCTGAAATGGAATAGTAACTGACATGCTTTGGCTCTTTGTCCCCACTGAAATCTCATGTTGAACTGTGATCAGCACATGTTGACAGAGAGGCCTGGTAGGAGGTGAGGTGATAGAACCATGGGGCGGACTTCCCCCTTGCTGTTCTTGTGATAGAGTTCTCCTGAGACCGGATTGTTTAAACATATCACTTCCCTCTTTGTTTTCTCTCTCCTACTCTGCGATGGTAAGATGTGCTTGCTTCCTCTTTGCCTTCCGCCATGATTGTAAATTTGTACTCAGCCGTGCCTTCTGTACAGCCTGGGGAACTGCAAGTCAATTAAACCTCCTTTCTTCATAACCCACCAGGTCTCAGGCAGTTCTTCATAGCAGTGTGAAAACAAACTAATACAGTAATTTTCCACGTTCACTTTTAGTAAACTTCTGAGTTGTGATTAGAATCATGACAAATCCTAAACCTATCCTGAATCCATACCCCTCATACAAATTCTAACCCCATTTTGCCCTGTTGAACCACTCATTGCTCTTTCTTCTCCTTCACAGTCCCTTTTTTGAACTCAGGGGTGGTTGAAGAATATTTATTGCCTTCATTAATGGAAATATTTACAACCACGTGAAATATTTCCTAGTCAACATCAAACTCTAATTTTCTTTCCTTCCACAAAAAAATAAGACTCAAGAGTTAGGTCATGGAGAGAACAGTAGTAACACAGCATAAAACAAATTGTATCACAACTAAAGGAAATATTGACATACATTGAGTTATAACTTTTTCAATTTGATACTCTTTTATTAGGAAAAATATATCCTGAACATCGCCTGAGTTTTCTTATTTAATGCAGCATACATCCCTGCTAGTCCACAAAAACAGATACTTTTCTCACACTTTCCAGCAGGTGGCAGCACAAACTCACTATTTGAACCCAGTTTACACTTTCAAATAAGCAAAAAGAAATGATAAAAAACACATGAATACAGACCATTTAGAAACATTTGGGGGCACTGTAAAACATTTCTTTATAAAAATGTTAATAGTGGCAAAAATTATGTTTTTATTATTGCAAATCACATTTGTGTAGGAAAAGCAAAATTCAAGATCACGGTGAGTTACCTTTTGAATTATAACTTTTCTTAGAATCATCTCAGGGACATTTAATGAAGTTTTCTTTCAGAGAATATTGATGTTTAATAAATCTAAAATGCAATAAAAGTTTTTTTGAAAATCTGTCTTAAGTGAGACATATATTTTTTACTGTACATAATCCTAAAATTACGTTGGCTAATTAAAGAATAAAACAGAACTCTTGCTTTAACATAAATTCGACTCAGTATACGGCAAGAGAAAATATCTGCATTATCCAAACTAGCTTTTCTCTTCTGCCTTCTAACATCACCATCCAACTGATTGTATCAATTGGTAAACTCTTTTTTTCAAGCTGTCCATCTCCTTCGTCCTCATTCCATGTATCAACTCTTGTCATGTCTTACTAAGTTTACCACTTACATTTTATGGGATCTGTCTAATCTTTTCTATTTCCCTGTCACTTCTCTGGTCTGAGCCACCATATTATCTAAATAACCTCATAGTCTCATAAAACACTCACCCGCCTCAGTATTTCACTATTACTGTTTCTAAATCTATGGAAGGCTTTGTCAGTGCTCCTTGGATAGATTTAATCTTCTTTACTCAACAAGTTAAGATAATTTGTTAGGTGCTGGAGTATAAATAATGAACAACGAAGAAACTGGCCTCACTTACTGAGTGTATATATTTCAGGTAAAGTTCATGGAAAATATACATAAAATTAATATTAATATAAAAATCAGTATCATGGTTTGAGTGCGTTAAAGAAGTTCAAGATGTTAAGGGAGAATAAAATAAAAGAAAGTGGTCCCAAAATTCTCTCTGAACAATGCCATTTATGTTGCGGATTCCCAGAGGGAGGAATGAAACAGTCAACGAGGGAAAGAATGGGCAAATAGAACGAGTGGGGACCATGACACTGACTGTGAGCTGTGTCCTCCTATGCAGCTTGAGCGACACACTGAAGAGGTGCTCGCTTATGCTTGAACTTTGTTGTCATTGAAGAATTGATGCATGGGGAATTCCCCGATCGGATTTGTAATTTAGGAACTCAGAATGCATGAGAGGAATGATTTGTGGCTTGGAGCAAGGGGAGTGAAACACAAAACAAGGAGAGGAGTGACTATTTACTTAAGTAAGTAGTTTTTAAGGCCTGTAGTGGAGTTGTGGAAACAGAGCTGAGAAATGAAAAATGTATAAGAATGATAAAATATTTCAACGGAATAAATTACATTACAGAAAGGACTCTGTAATGAGGCTTAAGATTGAAACCTGTGTAATTTATAGAATTGAAATGCCATTACTAAACAAATAAATATACAAGAACCAACAAGACGATTGATTCATACAAGTTAAGTTTGTATATTTTGAAGCTCAGCATCCTGTGAGACTGCCAGTTGGCTACTACAAATAGAATTTCTACAAAAGTTTGAACCTCAAGACGGAGAGATGGTTCAGTATCTAGGGGTTAGTGGAGTCTCAGCAAGGAGCTGAGGGGCAAGTGCCTTGGCGAAATGGGAAAAGTTCCCTTATCCCCCTCACAGGGAGTGAGATGGGGGTGTGGCTTGCTTCTTCAGTGCCCCTTTGCTCAAACTCCTAGGGAAAGCATGCAGACAGTCTGGCTGTGAGGTTCTGATCCCATAGCAGCATCTAGGGGTGAATGTTTACAGCTCCTGAAGCCCCAGTGGGCATGTGTTACAGGGTCCTCTTTTAGGTTAGCTGTCCATAAGCAGCTTGTGTTAACTAGCTCAGTTAGACCCTTGCCTTATCACAAGGACAGAGGGCTTTCTGTATTCAGAGATTTCTTGCCTTAGTGTACCAGAGGAATCAGATCACATGTGGGCTTAGAGAATGACTGCAAGATTTCATTGAGTGGAAGTAGCTCTCAGCAGATGGAGGAGCCAGAAGGGAGACGGAGTGGGAAGTTAGTTTTCTCCTGTAGTAGGGCTGCTCAGGGGCTGGGCCCTCCTCTGACTGCCCTGGCCAAATTCTACATCTTTCAACCGGTTGATGGCCTGCCAGCCTGCTGGTTCCTATGGGTGTGCTCTTACACCAGTGTGTTCCTCTTGATGTTCAGCCAGTTGTGCGTGCCAGCTAGGGTCTTGGGGTTTTTATAGGCACAGGATGGGCACGTGGCTGGCCAGGGTGGTCTTGGGAAATACAACATTTGGGGAGGAAAACAAATATGTGTCTTCACCTAGGTTCCTGGGCACAGGCCCTGGAGTGGAGCCCTAGCCAAGCACCTGCACTTCTCTACCCAGCACTTCCCTGGCCCTCTCCCATATCAATGGAAGTAAAGGTAGCGTGCTTAAAACTCTCTTATCAAGACATGTAGCTGTGAAAAGATCAAACATATAGGACAGAAACAGTTAAATGCTTGTGTTTTGTTTCATATCTTGTGTTTTGTGTTTTGTATCTTTGGATGGGAGGAGCATAAATCTTAAATACTGAGGTCCAACAGCCAATGAAAAGTAGTGGCTAAAAAATCAACACGAGTACAAACTCAAACTGTACAACATCCCAGAGGTGTGGGAGGCACGTAGGTGATACATAACACAGGTAGTATGAGATTGAGTGTGAGAGCAGCCGCCAGCTTCTTCCACATGGACATGAGGGGAGGATGGGTGAGGATGTGAATATTTTTGTAGCTGAAGAACAAGTTCGCTTTTAAAATAGAAAATGAGATAATCAGCTGTGAACAAACAAGATGATTGTAGTTTGGGGCACTTTAGTAAACAAATGAAGAAACTTTACAACGTCTACTTTAGGGAAAGAAAAAGAACTGAGTAGAAGCAAGAAGAAGGACTGACCACAAGAAGCAAATCATATTATAAATCTAGATTGTAGGACATTAAAGTCAGCTTTCAATGCCGTGAGAGACAGTGAGGTCAAATAGCAGATAATGGGGTTGAATATTTCAGAGGTGGTGTATTTTGGGGTCACTACCTCATATAAAAACAGTAGTGAGTTTACAAAAATATGTCTTACTCATTTGCAAAGAGTAACAACCGCAAAAAACAACAAACCAATACCAGGGTTTTTGAATAGGAAGTTTGCAGTAAAATTAGAATATGTTTGAACAATGTGTTAAACAATATACTTTTAAAGTAAGAGGAATATATAAGAATGGCACAGATATGAATATTGTTTAGGAACTTACAAGAAAAGTGATGTTATTAAGAAAAAACCTTACGCACTTCACAATAAACCTCAAAATCCTATTGAATAAAGATAAAGAGAGATGGAAGTGATAAATTTCTCAGTCAAAAGCTGAGCAATTGCCTAAGAACCTTTCCTTCTCTCTCTCAAAGCTATTCTACTACTTCAGTGATAGATTGCTCTACAGTAATCTCTTTTTTCCTTTCATTTCAATCAACCTCCTATTTTCTCTTTTGAGTATTTTGGGCCTCAACATTTTCCCCCTTTTGTCAGTTTGTACTTCTTTCTTATTTCATATTTCTCTCTCTCTTTTTTTCCAATTCATTACATTTATGTGTAACCACTCTGTACTCAGCCTGGTGTTAAATTTACTTTTTAGGTATATAATATTAAAGAGCAACATTATAATGATTTAAATACTGTTGATTGTTTTGCCTGACTACAGTCTGGAGCGCAAGAAACATAAACAAATATAATTTTAAAAATATTTTGTCTCAAAAGACAAAACCATGGAATAGAACAGAGAAAATACTTTAATGTTGTCACGCTAATAAAATTCATTTCTTTTTATTAAAGATAATTTTTGTAAAATCAGCAGAGAAAAAGACAGCTGGTCTATGAGGTAAATGAACGTTTTCTTTTCTTTGCCTTTTTTTTTGAAATGGAGTCTCACTCTGTAGCCCAGGCTGGAGTACAGTGGCATGATCTTGGCTCACTATAACCTGCGCCTCTAGGGTCCCAGTTCATGCAATTCTCCTGTCTTAGCCTCCCGAGTCGCTGGGATTACAGGCACATGCCACCATGCCCAGCTACTTTTTTTTACTTTTAGTAGAGAAGGGGGGGGGGTTTTCACCATGTTGGCCAGGCTGGTCTTGAACTCTTGACCTCGTGATCCACCAGCCTTGGCCACCCAAAGGGCTAGGTTTACAGGCATGAGCCACCATGCCTGGCCGTACATTTTACTTATTTATAAAAAACATATTTCTTTAAAATGCTTCTCTATTTTCGTTTTGTCAGGTACTGTATTAGTCTCTTCTCATGCTGTTAATAAAAAGATACCTGAGCCTGGGTAATTTATAAAGGAAAGTGGTTGATTTGACTCACATTTCCACATGGCTGGGGAGGCCTCACAATCATGGCAGAAGGTGAATGAGGAGCAAAGTCATGTCTTACATGGTGGCAGGCAAGAGAGCCAGTAGAGGGGAATTCCATTTATATAACCATCAAATCTTGTGAGATTTATTCTCTATCATGACAACAGCACAGGGAAGACCCACCCCATGATTTAATTACCTCCTACCAGGTTCCTTCCACAACAGGTGGGGATTACGGGAGCTACAATTCAAGATGAGTTTTGGGTGGGGACACAGCCAAACCATATTGCTTACCAAAGAAACTATGTGTATCCTTTAAGTTGCCAATGTATTGACATACTTGCTTGTTTATTGACTTGTCTTATCACTATTCACATATTCAAGATGCTTGGATAGAATACTCCTTTAACCATCTGAGGTATATATAAGTTTGGCTTAATAAAAAGATCACACAGCAGAGTAAAGAGGAAGGGAACATGTACAATGGCATTCCTAAGAATTGTAGATTTCATATTCCCTTTCTTGGTAGCACAAAGTATTAGCTACAGAAACAGGAATTCTGTGTGGAAAATTACCCATAAAAATATAAGGAACATACAATAATCATGTTTTAGCTCTTGAGTCAGACTGGGATCAGCTGACCTAAATTTTGTGATAATGTGCATCTCTGCTGGTATGAATTGGGCTCATATCTGTTTGTGTCTAGCTATGGTTCATTTATCTAGCTTGAGCTCAGCTGGGGGTAGCTCTGCTTCAAGGGTCACTCATCTACACATCAGTCCCATGAACTTACCAGGAATGTTCTCACGGCAATGTCAGAGGAGCTTATGCACAGGTGGAAACACATAGGGACCCTGTGTTCTGAACTGGCCCAACATCACTTATGCTTCATTCTGTTGGGTAAAACATGTTACATGGCTGAGGATAATGTGAAGAAATAGGAAACTGCACACTGTTCACATTTAAAGGATCCTTAAAGTTATGGCCAAAGATGTAATCCAGGGAGAAGTGCAAATGGTTGCCAATAACATAATCTACTTAACCAGCTGAACAAGTAATAGTTCTAGAAACAGAAAATCAATATTTGGAATGCCTGTTGTTTATTCCTCACTATGTAATTAACCTTCAGACTGTGGTACATTGCTTAGATTTCTTTCTACTAATAAAAATTCCATTACCTCTGTGAACGTTTTCCTCAGAAGAAAAAAAAAACAATTTATATAAGATGATTGTACTTGAATTTTCACTCACTTAAGTTTCTCTGCAATTGAATTTCCTTCCTACTTTTGGGGAATCACTAAATTGTAAAGCAGAGACTGCTTCATATTTTTTTAAGCTGTGAAAAATACTGATATTTATAATTTAAGCCCTTTAATACACAGTAAAATCCTTGATATAGCCTTCCCCAATCAAACACACCCACCATAGGCTTGAATTAAAATCCAATCACGTGAGAAGTCAAGGATGACAAGAAGACAGTGGCAGCTGCATCCAGTTTCTGTAGCTGCAGCTGTAGCAGTTTGAGTGACAGCATGAATGTCCTGTGTATGTGAGGTCATCAGTGATGTAATCTGTAGTGTTTGTTACCCCTGCATATAAGGAGAAGAAAAATAATTTAAGCAGAAGAGTCTCAAAATGTAGCTCACCCTGGCAATGACTGGACCATTTTTTTTAGACCTTCCACATTCTCTGGGTGATTTTCAACAGTATCTGCATCCCTGAAGATGAAAACTCCTTTCCCTTGGATTTTGGAAAAGCCAGTTTTCTACATAGTTTTGGCAGCAGGCAGGATATGCAGGGAACTATAGCACCCAGGAGCAGCCCTCACCAATGATGCTTAGGAGTTAGGGTATGAAAACCACAGATACTTTACCCCATGAATGGGGCTGATAATAGTGTGTGTTTGCATCCTTTCCTAGTGTTTCCCCAATGGATTAAGACTGAGTAGCACTTTAAGGCAGCTGTCTTAATACTATACTCATTAATAGGCATTCATTCTATTATTAATTCCCTACTTCCTTAATAATTTCATTTGCCAAATCAACTACTTTTACTTGAATCCTAGAGTCTGGGTCAGCTTCTTAGAGAGTGTACATTAAGAATGCTATGTTGATATTTCTGATGCTAAGTGAAATGGTACAGCTTTGAAAAAACACACCAGCACCTTAAACAGGGACAATAAAAGTTCAGATTCCTTAAGAGTGAAGAAACCACAATGAGATCATCAGCTTACACCTGTTGGAATGTCTATTATCAAAAAGACAAAAGATAAGTGTTCACAAGGATGTGGATAAAAAGGAATGCTTGTGCACTGTTGGTGGGAAAGTAAATTAGTAAAGCCATTAAAGAAAACAGTATGGAGGTTTCTCAAGAAATTTAAAATAGAAATAGCTTATGATTCAGCAAATCTATTTCTGGGTATGCAGCCAAAGTAATTAAAATCAGTGTCTCAGAGAGATATTTATATCCCCATGCTAATTGCCCCATCATTGACAACAGCCAGGATATAAAAACAACCTAAATGTTGACAGATGGATTTTTAAAATCATGCTATATAACATATATAACAAAATAATATTTAGCCTTAAAAAAGAAGGAAATCCTGCCTTTTGCGACAACATAGATGAATCTGGAGGAAATCATGTGAGGTCAAATAAACTAGACACAAAAAGAGAAACACTGTGGGATCTCACTTACACGTGGAATCTAAAATAGCATATTTTAAATTCACTGCAGCATAGAGTAAAATAGCGGTTTTCAGTGGCTGGGCGTAGGGAGAGATGGGAGATGTTTGTCACAGGGTACGAAATTTCAGTTATACAAGATGAATGAGTTCTGGAGATCTAATGTATATCAATGTGGTTTTAACTAACATTATTGTATAGTGTATGTCTAAAAGAAGGTCAGTCTTAAGAGTTTTCACCACAAACCAAGTAATCATGTGAAGAGATAAATACATTAATTAGTTTCAATATGGTGATTATTTGACAATATATACACATATCAAAACATCAACTTTAAACCTTAAATATATACAGTTTATATTTGTGAATTATGTATCGATAAAGCTGATAAAAATTGAAGATATAGAGATATATACATTACCTCACAGGGCAAAAACTTAACAGCTGAACTGTTGGCTATGGTACAGGACTTATGGTGCGAGCAAACCAAGTAATAAAAACCAACTACGATCTATTGACAAGTGAAAAATGAAGACTTATGAGCATTAACTCATATTTCCTTTCTTGCTGTGTCATATGTGTAGGTATAAAAGGCAAATACTTTCCCTCTTCTGTACATTACATTTTCTTTTTATTCAATAAAGGGTTTATGTTGATGGTAATATCAAGATAACTTTTTAACAAAAGCAAGATTTTAATGAGCATGACTGGATGATTACGGTCTTACATCTGTTTCAGTAATTCATAGTAATATGCTTCAACTCTTTTGATGGGAAGACTAAAATGTATTTGATTGTATAAGATATAATTGCATTATGTTAGAAAAAAATGCATGATTTTAGAAGTGTAAATAAAAGAATAAATAATTATACTAATACTGAACAGCCAGAGTTGGTGATGTTGACAACCTTTTCCTATTTTTTTTCTCTTCATTAACGTGACTTGTATTTTTTCCACTATAACAAAATGCCTACTTCCAACAACAGAATTTGAAATTTTTGGATTCTTGCTTCCCAAGTCTCTCTTGCTGTTTGTGGGTGTGCTTAGAAACTAGAATCTACCAATCTCATGCACCTGTCCCAGACATTGACTCAAGCCCAATAAAATAAATGGCCATGGCGATGTGTTAGTTATGGTGGGGAATCAGTAGACTCCATATCCAGTTCATAGAATAGCTGTGGCAAGAGTAATCCTAGAAGTATTGTGAGTCAAGAATATGGTGAAGGCAATCCGCAGTGTCTGTGTCCGTTGGTAGGAGCAGCAGGATCTTCACTCAACAGTCCTGTTCTTGACTGTGACCATTCTTATCAACTAGGAAGTGTTCAAGCCCAGTTCTCCAGCCCTCCTCAGGGGCTTGGGAACTACTAACAAACTTCTAAGCTACATAATTACTCATAATATACATATGACAAAATTATATTATCTTAATTAATAAGAGGCACTGATTTGGTAATTTTAATCACCATGAACTTAATATGCTACGTCACTAGAAGATGTTTATATTTTAAAAGATTATTAGAAATGTAATTAAAATAAATATAAAAATACATTCCGATTTCTACTAGAAATCTAACCTTTGCTTTTGCGTCAAAGGAAATTAAGCAATATTTTCACAAAGTTTGATTCTTAGAATCCTTTAAATCACATTATAAAAGTATTGGTCTCTCCTGCCTACATATAAATAAGTTATTTTGATTAACCCAAGAACTTAACACATACAGATCATCATTTTTTCCTATAGGTAAACTTTATCAAAATATTCATAATCAGTAACTGTTCAGATGAAAATGTAAACTCACAGTCTTGCCATGTTTTTGATTCTATTCCTTTTTACTTTAAACAGACCTAAATAGTTGAAATGAAGAATAACCCAGTCATCAAAAATAATCCAACAACTGGAACTTTTCAACTGCTACAATATATGAAAATGTAAAGACCCAGATATTGCAGTAAATGTTTTGTTTTTAGGTTAGGATGAATTGACAAGCCAATTTTAGAATATAGTTGCTTGTCATCTATCAGACACGCTCGGAAAGAAATGGCAGCCTTCATCATGACAGTAATTTACTAGTGGACAGCTCAGCCTTTCCCTGCCTCCTCCTACTTATCACTCACTCTACCTATTCAATGTCAGATTTATCTAACTGAAGCCAAAAGAGAGAAATATAAAACTAACATAGAACATGTATAACAAATACATTTTTAATGGTTAATTTTGTGAAACAGTTCAAGTTACAACTCTATTAGTGAGCTTGATTTACAAATAATGAAATGGATGATATAGGCTAGGCACGGTGCCTTAGGCCTATAATCCCAGCACTTTGGGAGGCTGAGGCAGGTGGATCACCTGAGGTCAGGAGTTTGAGACCAATCTGGCCAACATGGTGAAACCCTGTCTCTACAAAAACTAGAAAAATTAGCTGAGTGTTGTGTCAGGTGCCTGTAATCTCAGTTACTCAGGAGGCTGAGGCAGGAGAGTCACTTGAATCTGGGAGGTGGAGGCTGCAGTGAGCTGAGATCCTACCACTACACTCCAGCCAGGGCTACAGGAGTGAAACGCCATCTAAAAAAAAAAAAAAAAAAAAAAAAAAAGGAATAAATAAAAAATAAATGGATGATATACCATTAAAAAAATATTTTAATTCTGGAATGTAAAACCACAATTCTAAAGCAATGAGAATTACAATTTAGACTGCAGATATGTTAGAATATCAATAGAAAAATATGAACTCCTTAAAACTGTAGTTCCTCAATTATAAAATGGAATAATATTAACATCTGAAGGTTTAAAGGTTTATCAAACATAGCATATATACTTGATATAACATATAGTACTCCAGATACAATTTTAATTTCATGTATTTGAATGACTTATCCTCAAATCACATTTTTCCAGCCTCTACTTTCATCGATGTTCATTGATTTGCTCTTTTATTGAATCTTAAAATAATGTCCACTATTTCATCTGACTTGAAAGTGTTTGCAAATGGACAGAGGACAACCCATCTGAGAATACATGTTTACACACTACGGATATCCTGGATCAGTTTACACTCTGTAGCAGACCCTTGATAAAAAAATTTAATAGTATGCTTGTATATTTCATTATTTTATCCCATTTGTGAAAGGAATAACAAAAATGGTTGTTATGACATTTCTTTTAAAGTCAATGCCTCCCAAGTAGCTGGAGTTACAGAAATGCATCACTGTGCCAAGCTAATTTTGGCATTTTTAGTAGAGATGGGATTTCACCATGTTGGCCAGGCTGGTCTCAAACTCCCAAACTCAGATGATCCACCCACCTCGACCACCCAAGTACTGGGATTATAGGCATGAGCCACCCTACCCAGCCATAGGAAACTTTTACTGTTGGTAGGAGTGTAAATTAGTTCAACCATTGTGGAAGACAGTGTGGCAATTCCTCAAGGATCTAGAACCAGAGATATCATTTGACCCAGCAATCCCATAATAGGTTATATACCCAAAGGATTATAAATCTTTCTACTGTAAAGATACATGCACACATATGTTTATTACAGCACTATTTATAATAGCAAAGACATGGAATCAACCCAAATGCCCATCAATGATAAATTGGATAAAGAAAATGTGGCACATATACAACATGGAATACTATACGGCCATAAAAAAGAAGGAATTCATGTCCTCTGCAGGGACATGGATGAAGCTGGAAAGCTATCATTCTCAACAAACTAACACAGGAACAGAAAACCAAACACCACATGTTCTCACTCATAAGTGGGAGCTGAACAAGGAAAACACATGGACATAGGGAGGGGAACATCACACACTGGGGCCTGTGGGGGTGTGGGACAAGGGGAGGGAGAGCATTAGGACAAATACCTAATGTATGTGGGGCTTAAAACTTAGATGAAGGGTTGATAGGTGCACCAAACAACCATGGTACGTGTATTTCTATGTAACAAACATGCATGTTCTGCACATGTATCCCAGACTTAAAGTAAAATTTAAAGACTAAAAATAAAAAATAAAAATCGCATCATCTAAGAGTTTCATTTCTTAGTAATGTACTTTCTGGATAAGGTCACTTAGGTTCAGTAGATAAATTAATAAAGAAAAAAATAAAATTAGTTAAATTTGAAGTTTAAATAAATGACTAATATTTCATTATAAATATATATCATCCATTATTTGGGATGTATTTATACTTAAAAATAGTTTATATGCAATTGAAATCTAAGTGGGACCATCTATGTTATTTGTAAACCTTTCTAATGGATACCTTTGCTCCTGAAAATTATCTTTATTGTCCTTTTATCATAAATTTCCAATTTTGTTTATTCAGTGTCTTCACTTTTCATAAATCAGTACATTACGTTAACCGAAAACATCAGCCAGGAGCCACATGACATACTAAATGGAAAGCAGTTCTTAGAGAGTTTCCATATTTAATCCATACTTGATTAATACTTTGGCCAGATTTAGAGTTCTAAGTATATATATTTTTTCCTAAAGAATTTCAATATGTTTTCCATTTTAATCAGCTTCCAGTCCTGCAGTTAAAAATTTCATTATCATTTTGATACTTGATCATTTAGAGCCCCCCCCACCCGCTTTTTTCTCTTTTAATTATCGTAGAAACCTTTTTCTTCCCTAGTCAGAAATTTTGTGATGATCTTTGATGGAAAGATTTTTACTCATTTTGTCTAGCACTTTGTTACTGACTGAAAACTAAACATAAATAAAGTTCACTTTAGTAGACTTTACAACCAAGAGAGATATTTTACAGTATAAAAATTAGTGACATGAGGTTCAAAATTGGGGGCATTAATGGAGGAGGAATGAAATTGCTTTTGAAGTTAGGAATTAGGTTAAAGAAAAACAAAAAAGATCTATTTGTCCTGGCTCATCTGTACAAGCACAGGGAGGGGGAAGAATGCTGTTATGTAATCAAAATTTGAAGGTGCATTGTCCTTGGTGGAGATCCAGGATCCTTCAGATAATAAGTTAATGATTTAGGATTTTCATGAAGATAGATGGTAAGTTTCAGATTGTATATTATAAGAATTTTTAAATGTAGGGAGCATGACAGGTGAGGAAGTAAATTCTGTGCAGAGACATATTAAAAGTGCAGACAATTCTGGGGAATAATTGCAGGTAGATAAACAAACAGAGGCCTGGAATTCTGATGCTTCTATGGGTGATTTACATAAACAAGGATAAAGAGCATGATATTAATCATGATGGCTTATCAAATTAAAGTGAAATCAATACTTTCTATTGTTGTTTTTTAAATATTTTATGATTTTTTTCTTTAAATCAGGAGACTGTACTTACTATTATATCAAATTATTATTTCTAATATGGAAAAATATATAACTTCTTTTCATCCATTTCCTCTCAAGATAAATGTTTGTGCCAGACTATTTTAGGTAGGCACTGGTGAGTAAAGTAATTTTGCCTACTTTTAACAAGCTTAGAATTTTGTTCGGAGAAAGAAATTAATGAAAAAATATTATTGCAATGGTAAAATCTGTCAGTAATAAACAATTTGACCTTGTTTATATTACAGACTTTGTCTAATTTAGCAGAAACAAAAATAAAAAAATAAAGATTCCTAGCCCAAGTTTGTTTGGTTAATACAGAATATCTCCCCATATATATGTATTTTTTTCCAAGATAACTTTGTATATACTTTTCCTGATAAAAAGACACATAATTCAAAATAGTAGTGATATGAATATTATAGTTTACTTCTTTTGCGTCTCATAACAAAAATCCATACATCTAACCTTTCTTAATGAAGTGAATTTTGATGTACATTCCTACGTGCAATGCTTGGCTAATGAAAATAGCTATTTCAACATTGTAAATAAGAACAGAACAAAATACATACTGATAATCCCTAAGTATATAAATTAGATTACAGATTAATGGGTTTCGGTGGGTAATTCTCGACCCCCCTCTCTAGTGATAAAAGTGGCAGAAAATGCAATGAGAATCATGATTTCTCTTTATTGTAATTCAAGTTCTGTAGTGACCTCTATTAAATATTACGTTTGGGGTTAGGTGCAGTGGCTCGCACCTGTAATCCCAGTACTTTGGAAGATTGAGATTGGAGGATCACTTGGAGCCAGGAGTTAGAGACCAACTTTGGGCGACAAAGTGAGATCCTCATCAGTACAGTAAATAAATAAATAAATAAATACAGGAAAAATCAGCTGAGTGTCATTTCACATGTCTGTAGTCCCAGCTACTCCAGAGACTAAACCAGGAGAATTCTTTGAGCCTAGGAGTTCAAAGCTGCAGTAACCTATAATTATATCACTGCTCTTCAGCCTGGGAAACAGATCAAGACCCTGTGTAAAATAAAACAAAACAAAAGATTATGTTTTTACTGCAAGGGTTGCTAAAAATAGAATTGGTTTTCAGAACATAAACCAAATCAATAAGATCAAATACACCAGCTTGTGTATGGAGATTGGATATACAATTTTCTCCACATCAATTTTCAGCATAGGGACTCTTTCATTATTGCCAAAAAAATAAAACTTCCTGGCCAGGTGCGGTGGCTCCTGCCTGTAATCCTAGCACTTTGGGAGGCTGAGGCAGGCAGATCATTAAGGTCAGGAGTTCAAGACCAGCTTGATCAATATGGTGAAACCCTGTCTCTACTAAAAACACAAAAATTAGCCAGGTGTGGTGGTGTGAACCACTAGTCCCAGCTACTTGGGAGGCTGAGGCAGGAGAATTGCTTGAGCCCAGGAGGCAGAGGTTGTAGTGAGCTGAGATTGCGCCACTGTACTCCAACCTGGGTGACAGAGCCAGTCTGTCTCAAAAATCATAATAATAAGTAAAAAAAGAATAAAACCTCCAGCATCACTGGGGAAGGGACACACTCTTGACAGTACCAAACAATGCCTCTATTTTACATAAACATTTCTCGAAAGCTGTTCATCATCGAGGTCATTTCTTGTTCTAGGTAATTGCTATACTCCTTTGCTAAGTATTCCCTGAGTCTTATACCTGACTTCATGTTTCTAACTATGACCAATAGAGATGTATACCACTATTTTTAGTAGAAACTTAATTATAGTGATTACTAAGCTTTAGTGTTTAGCAAAACCTGACACAAGGAACGCTCATTCTGCTTTCCCCTTTCTCCCAAAGCCATTCATCATGTTGCAGAAACCAAGCGGCTTACCTTCCACAGTGGCTCCTACCTACAACCTGTGCAATCTAGTCTCCTCTGCACCTAAAAAGATTCTCCAAGCCCTGGTGCCTCCGTGCAGTTGACGGTGGCACATACTAATTAATTGTTTTCAATTCCCTGAGAACATTAAGTAGGAACTTGCCTTATATATGTATAGTTAAACTGTTCACCAAAATTGGCCATGCTAAAGAGAAGGCCCCACAAGTACAGGTGATAATTTGTACCCTAGAAAAAATAATTTGATTTCTTCTCTAAATTTAGTATTCAGGCTTTTGTGAGGATAAACCACTTCTACATAAATGTTTTGCAGAGATGGTAGTAGAGGTTGTATTAGGAAACTGTCCAGATGACATTTTAAACTTGATATCCAATATACCATGCTTTACTATTTACAAGAATCTAATCAGATGTAATGCTATTTATCTCTGTGACCACAGGCTTCTTCTAAACAGAATCTCCTAATTCAAATATTTTTGGGACTCTGCTGTTAATTTTGAGCTGAAATATGGGAAACCAATTTTTCCTTCTCCCTACTTAGCCTATCTTATGCCTTGTAACAAACATACTTGATTTATTTTTTGTATTCTTCCCCAAAGTATACTTTTTCCCCCTAAATTTAGCCTTTCTAAAGCAAGAAGAAATTAATTTGAAATTAGAAGAAAAATTTTTCTAATAATCTGCTGGCTGTATATCAGTGTATTAGTCCATTTTCATACTGTTATGAAGAAATATGCAAGACTGGGTAATTTACAAAGAAAAAGTGGTTTAATGGACTCACAGTTCCACATGGCTTGGAGGCCTCACAATCATGGCAGAAGGTGAAGGAGGAGCAAAGGCACATCTTACATGGTGGTAGGCCAGAGAACATGTGCAGGAATACCGCCCCTTATAAAACCGCTGAGGCAGGCGGATCATGAGATCAGGAGTTCGAGACCAGCCTGGCCAACACAGTGAAACCCCATCTCTACTAAAAATATAAAAATTAGCTGGGTGTGGTGGCAAGTGCCTGTAATCCCAGCCACTCGGGCTGTTGAGGCAGGAGAATCACTTGAACAGGAGAGATAGAGGTTGCAGTGAGCCGAGATTGTGCCACTGCTCTCCAGCCTGGGCAACAAAGCTAGACTCCATCTCAAAAACAAACAAACAAACAAACAAATACAAATGAAAAAACCCTTTAAGATGTCTATATCTATAGCTATATCTGCCTCCATCTCTTTCTATATATATATAAAGACACACATACACAGACATACATTTTATTTATTCCTTGGGAAATTTCTTAGAGAAATCTAAAATTGTACTTAATGCTAAGAATTAACCTCTAACATTTGCAATGTTGTTCTGCATCATAGTCAATATATTATACATTTCCCTCAAATTTCACTAGATGGTGCTATGTATTAAATATAATAAATTTTATGTTTAGTAATAAATAGTTCATTGTAATAAACTACTAACACGTTATTATATTTGTGACTATAAAATAGGAAACTGGTATTATTTGACTGTTTTTAATTGCATTTATGGGCCTCTTTCATGAAGAGACCTACTGGTGCAAGTGATGAGAAGGCAAAACAGAAAGTGCAGACCTCTTTCTCTTAACATGACTGTTGAGGTTGTTTAATGGAGTGTGAGAGCTCATCAAATTTGCCATGGTTCTCACCCACCTATTCTGTTATCATTTCTCTTTTTTGATGGCTAATTGTTATAATTTATAAATTCTCTATAAAACTTATTTTCTAGGATGTGCAGAATTAACCCAATCAATTATAAAAAATTCAGGCACTTATTTTAACAATACATATCACAGGTGTTATCAGGTCAAGTTATTGAGATCCCTGTAAAAGAAGGTCAAATGAAAATCTTTGAAAATCACAGAAACATAACCATTACTTTCTAAAAATAAGGATGCCTATCCTAAGCTGATGTCACAAAACCATTCTTTTCTGACATATCAAACTAAAAAATTTTCAGGATTCTGGCTAATGTGTCATTCATTACAAGGCAAAATGTTTAATTATTTTAGTAAGTGCTTAAACACTATCAGTCCCTGTGCTGCAATGTGTTCTCAAAGATCAAAGCAGCTATAGAATAAAATCATGTCTCCTGAATCACAGAGAATCGTAATTTCATTTCCCTCATGAGTTAGCTACAGAAGTTATTTTTAAAATAATGTATAAAGGAAGAAGGCTTTGTTTTTTGTTCGACTATTTTATTCAATTCACTGTTCTAATCCTCTTTCCTTCTTTGCCAAGAGGGCCATGCGCTATGTGGGCCAGACAACCACCCTGAACTCATCTGCTACCAGCTTTCTGTTTATCTCTGTGTTCACTGTATACTGGTCCCTAGTTTGGATGGTCCTACAATCATGTTAACACCATATGTGCGTTCCCTCATTTCCATCAGTTGTTGTCTCTGCCCTGCACATTTCTTCTCAGATGATCTCATGTCGGGGTACTCCTTTGTTAGTCTAATTTCAATGTACACTTGACTTTCTTAAGGAAACTTTGTATGCCTCCCTACATCAAAGAAGTCCTGTAAGCCCTTCCATGTAGCCATCACATGATTCAGTTTTATGTTTGTATTAGTTCCCATGCTGATGATAAAGACATACCCAAGACTGGGTAATTTATAAAGAAAAAGAGGTTTAATGGACTCACAGTTCCACATGGCTGTGGAGGCCTCACAATTATGGTGGAAAGCAAAAGGCACATCTTACCTGGCAGCAGACACGAGAGAATGAGAGCCAAGCAAAACGTCAAAAGGAGAAACCCCTCATAAAACCATGAGATATCATGAGGTTTATTCACTATCACGAGAACAGTGTGGGTGAAACTGTCCACATGATTCAATTATGTCTAATTATGTCCCTCTCACAACATGTGGGAATTATGGGAGTTACAATTAAATATGAGATTTGGGTGGGGACACAGCCAAACCATATCAATGTTTTTCATAGCTCTTACAATTATCTATAGTTATTTTGGTTGCTTTGTTATTTGCTATTTTTTTTCTGTCATTTCCTACAGAAATTATCTTAAATAGACTTTGTTTTTTGAGTACTTTTAGGCTCACAACAATATTGAGCCCCCAGTATCCAAACCTGCATCAGAATGGTACATTTTTTCAATTGGCAAACCCACACTGACACATCAATATCACCCAATATCCATAGTTTACATTAGGGTTCATTCTTAGTGTTGTCCACATTCTATAGATTTTGACAAATGTATAATGATATATATCCACCATTATAATATTGTAGAGTAGTTTAACTGCCCTAAAAATTTCCTGTGCTTCATCTATTCATCCTACCCACATCTGTGACCCCCTAGAAACCTCTTGTATTTTCAGTCTCCATAGTTTTGCCTTTTCCATAATGTCATAGGGTTGGAGTCTTACATACAGTACATAGCCATTTCAATTTGACTTCTTTCTCTTCAAGGATTTAAGCTCTAAAAGTGGAAGAGACTTTGGTGTTTTGCCCAAAGGTTTGTTTCCTGAACCCAGGGTATACAAAGTATTAAATAGTTATTTGTTATTGAAATAATTAATACATTACTTGAAACCAAAGACAATGGCATACAATGTATATTTAAATGATAGTAAGATGAGTGCAAATGAGGAAATATTGTTGAAAAGTGCATGTGCGTGTGTGTCTGTGAATGTAGCATGTTGTTTTTTTCTAAGCATAATTTTGAGATATGATTTTTTATATTGGAAATAATTTCATTTTTAGCTGGATTTCTACACAGACCTTATTTATGTAAATTTTTTAGAAATTGTGCCTGTATATATATGTGTGTGAGAGACAGAATAAGAAAGAAAGAAAGAAAGAAAGAAAGAAAGAAAGAAAGAAAGAAAGAAAGAAAGGAGGAGGAGGGGAAGGAAGGGAGGGAGGGAGGGAAAGAAAGAAAGAAAGGAAGGGAGAGAGAGAAAGAGAGAAAGAAAGAAAAAGAAAGAGAAAGAAAGGAGGAGGGGAAGGAAGGGAGGGAGGGAGGGAAAGAAAGAAAGAAAGGAAAGGAGAGAGACGAAGAAAGAAAGAGAGAGAGAAAGAAAGAGAGAAAGAAAAAAAGAAAGAAAGAGAAGAGAAAGGAAAAAAAGAAAGCTTTATTTCATATTAACGCCTTTTAAACACTAAGAAATAATAATATCATAATCTTGCTTTTGTTAGAATATATGTTTTATTCTTTATTATGACTGTCTCTAGTATGTTTAGTTTAAGCCAAACTTGTTTATAGAAAAAAATCATTTCATGATTCACATCAAGAATTTTTAGCCTCAGTACTGCTATTGATGATAAAGCAAAACATAGTCACTGAAAAGTACAAATAGACAAAGGATTATGAAAATGCCAGGATACTATCATGTAATATACTATTTCTTGGTCTACTGATTCAGATATCATTATAATTATGAATATAAAAGCACTCTAATTCAAGCCTAACCTGATTCGATCTGCATAAACTTTCAAAAGTTAATCAAGTGCAGAACAACTGTATATGTAGGTTCTCACCCTTAGCAGACTTTCCATATGAAGTGTGATTGCATCTTTTATTTTCTCCTAATATCAAGTTATGAATGCATGAGCCTTTACCAGTTCACTTATTAGAAATTAGTTCCACCTGAAGTGCCTGCCACAAGTTCTTCTGTAAATAACACTGGTAAAGTTAAAACTCTGAAAGGAGCAGTTACGGTAATCTGCTGACCTTGACTAATGCTGTACTCTGACTTTTGTGGGGGGCTGCTCATTATTCTCGATGCTTGCCAGTTGAAACTCTTTGGAAGTAAGTATTCACAATTTCTGCCTAAGGTATTCCCTTATGAAATTCCTGCTGACTTTTCTGATGGTACTGTGAATGCTGCTATATAGTTACTAACAAAGCAGTAGTTTGGTATTGCTATTTCGTTGTAGTCTACTTCCACTTGGCCAAAAAATATGTAGCATCCCTACCATCAACATCAGTATCAACAGAATCATTCCAACCTCCTTACTTATTAGAATCTGTCTTATAGAAAAAGGCAAATTTCTCCACATTCCCACTACTTTCAGGTTGACTTTCTATTTGATGGTAAAAATGGAAGTATTAATTTCATCATATAAAAATTAATAACAGAAACATATATGTAATCCCTAAATATTTGGAAATCAAGCACAACATTTTAAAATAACACATGGACAGAAAAGAAAGTTTTCAGAAAAGTTAGAAAATATTTTAAAATAAATAAAACCACAAATGCAATGTATCAAAATTTGTGAGTTGCAGATAAATCAGTACTGAAACAGAAACTTACAACAATAAATGCATATTTTAGAAATCAGTCCCCAAGTCAATAATCCAAGCATACACCTTAGGAAAATATGTAAAGAAGAATAAATTAAGCCCAGAGCAAGTAGAATATAAAATAGTGAATATGAGAGCTGAAATTATTTAAATTGGAAACAGAACAGCAAGATAATAGCAGTGGAAGTGGAACAAAACCTACTTCCTTAAATAATGTGATTAATCCCTAGCAATACTGACCTCCCCACACATAGACACAAACACAAAACACAAATTATTTGTATCAGTAATGAAAGGAAATACATCCCTGCAAACATGAAAAGATAATAAGTAAATACAGGTAGAATATCCTTTATCAGAAATGCTTGAGACCAAAAGTCATTCATATTTTGGACCTTTTCAAATTTGGGATGATTTGCACCTATGTAATGAAATATCCTGTGGATATGACCTAAGCCTAAACATAAAATCCACTTGTGTTTTATACATACCTTATACACAGAGCCTGAAGGTAATTTAATATAATAAAGGTCGAGCATTTCTAATCCAAAAATTCAAAATTTAAAATACTCCAAAATTCACCACTTTTTAAGCAACAATGATGCCACAAGTAAAAATTCCAACCTGATCTCATGTGAGGTGTTTCAGTAAAAATGCAGTCAAAATTTTCATGCACAGCATTATTTAAAATACTGCATAAAATTACCTTCAGGCTCTGGGTGTTAGGTGTGTATTAAACTTAAGTGAATTTCATATTAGATTTGGTGCCACTCCCAAGATATCTGATATAGTTTGGCTCTGTGTCCCCACCCAAATCTCACCTTGAATTGTAATTCCCATAATTCCCATGTGTCAAGGACAGAAACAGGTGGAGATAATTGAATCATAGGAACCATTTCCTCCATGCTGTTCTCATGACAATGAATGAGTCTCAAGAGATCTGATGGTTTTGTAACCATCTAACATTTCCCCTGCTTGCACTCATTCTCTCTCTGTGAAGAGGTGTCTTCTGCCATCATAAGTTTCCAGAGGCTTCCCAAGCCATGTGCAACTATGAATCAATCAAAACCTCTTTTCTTTATAAATCACCTAGCCTTGGGTGTTTATTCATAGCAGCATGAGAATGAACTAATACAATATGTGCTTATATATACGCAAATATTCTCAGATCTAAAAGAAATTTGGATTAGAGATACTTGACCTGTATTATATAATTCTCAGTCTGAAATCTGAAACACTTAGACTCTCCAGCATCTTGAATAAAGAACATTCAACCTGAATTTTTAATAATTTTGTGCACCCTTTACATAAACTCAAGTGTGGAAAATGTATATATATATGAAAAGGCATGAATAGATAGGGTTTATATAAAAATTGAAGGCTAATTTAATATGATAATATTTTTGAAAATTCACCATATTAACACAAAGTAGAAAAATAGCACTAAGGTCACCTCAATAGATTTAGATAAGACTTTGATCAACATCTGAACATGATAACAACTCTCAGTAAATTATTAACAGGAGTTAAGTTTCCTAAACTAGTAATGCAAATCTGCAAAAAAGAAAAAAACCTATAGGTAACATTATATTAAATAGTGAAAGATTGAATAGTTTCGCTGAAAGATTAGTGAAAAGGCAACGAGATCCAATGTTACCAATATCGTTGAGATCATCCTGTAGGTCTAACCTATTAAAATACAGGAGGAAACAATTATTTATGAACTAGAAAGGACAAATGAAAATTTCTCTAATCAAATACAATTTGACTGTCCATGTAAATGTTTCATGGATTCTACACAAAACCTCCAAGAAATAATGACAATTCATCAATGTTTTCAAACACAAGTGCAATATACAAATATAAATTGTATTTCTAATTATTAACAATGAACAAATAATTCTAAAATGTGTATTTAAAAGCAGAGGATTTAGAATAGCAAACATAATTTTGAAAAGAATCAAGTTGGAATAGCTACCTGACTTTAAGATTCACTAAGAGTAGCAATAATTAAGACATCATAGCATTAGTGAAAAAAAATAGACAAAGAGACCTATATAGTATGGAATAGAGTCATAAGATCAACACACATATATTTGTGGTCCATTGATTTTCAACAAAGGTGCCAAGGCAGTTCAATGAAGAAAGAAGACTTTTCAACAAATGTATTGGAAAACTAGACATCTATAAGGAAAAAAACAAAACCATTACTCAGAGTTAACAGCTTATAACAAAATTATATCTATATAGATCACAGACCTAAATACAAACTTTATACTTACAAAAATTAGAAAATAAATTTAGAAGATTTTTGTTGTTTTCATTGAAGTATTTGTTGGTTTTTAATATTCTAATCTGGTGTACTGTAGTACAATTTTCTTATCCATTTTTCCCATAAAATATCTTTCAGTATTTTTCCAAGTTGAGACTACTATAAATGATGCTACTTTGAACATCACGATACAACTTTTCACGTGAATATATATTTTTTTTCTGTAGGACAAATGCCCAAGGATTCAGTGGCTATCTCATAAATGTTTTTAATTTTAAAATGTACATAAAAATGATATTCCAGGGTCAGTGTTTCATTTTGCCATTCTCTCAGCAGAGTACAAGAGCTACAGTTATTCTGCAACAATTCCAGGATTGTTTAGTATATTTAATTAGTTATTTTAATAGATATGTAGTAATATCTCATTATGATTTAACTTGAGGTTTGCTAATGGCTAATTCAAACATCTTTCAATGGGCTTATTAACCATCTTGAAATCTCCTTTAGACAAGAATCTTGTCAATTTTCTTGCCATTTTAGAACTGTATTTTCAATTTACGAGTATCTTCCTCAAGTCTACATCTTATTCCATGTCTCTTTACCATCATCACAGAGGTTTTCTCAAAGTAAAATTTTAGTTTTGATAAATTTTATTTCATCAACTTATCTGGTAGATTATGTGCGTGTGTGTGTGTGTGTGAGTGTGTGTGTGTTGCTTGTGTTTTGTCATTTCTAAGAACAATTTTTGCTAATGCTAGATCTTCAAGATTTTCTTATATGTGCTCTTCAAAAACATGGTCTGTTTTGGAACATATGTTTATTTATTAATGTTGTAAATTATTTTTGGTAGAATTTTATAGCTTTCTATAAAAAAATCCTGCACATGATTTCCTAGATCTATACCTAAGAATGTCAAGTTTTTAAAGCCATTGTAAATGGCATTTTAAAAATTTGGTTACAAATATTGCATTGTTCATATAAAGAAATATAATCAACTATTTTTATGCTAATGTTTTTGCCTGAGACATTGTTGGATCACATATTATTTAAAGGAATTTTCAGTTTAGTTTCCTTAGTATTTTCTACACATGTCACCATGTATTCTTTAAGTAGGAAAAAGTTTTCAGTGATTGCTTTCCAATCTGTATGCTTCCTATTTTTTTCCCTCCCTTGGTCTGTTGTATTTATTAGAACTTCTAGTACTATACTGAATAGGAGTGGAAAAGTAAAGATTCTTGCCATGTTACTGTTAGGAGAATGGCATTTAGTCTTTTACCACTACGTATTATGATAAACTAGGTGTTTTGTAGATTTTCTTCATTATTTTTGAGAAAATTCAAAGTGATTCTGAGTTGTCTGAGAGTTTTTATCAAGAGTTGGTGTTGAATTTTGATGAAATTCTACAATAATATGATCATATGATTTACCTTCATTATGAAACCCATCTTGCTTTCCCAAAGTTAAATTATTTTAACCAATAAATAGAACTTTGACTCTCAGTAAAGAATGTACATTTGAATGATATTTCCAATCCTAAAATGAATAAGCATTTATGTTTTATTTTAAAATATATGATATTCTTTATATAACCTATTAACTTGTATTAAAAATGTAGAATGTATACTACTTTGATATTTGAAACAAAAGAGAAAATCCCCAAAAAAAGGTTGAGAAATCAGTTTAAATAATATTTAATTATTTGTTTTTAAACCCTTCATGTTCGATTTCTGCCTCTAGAAATTACACATGTCATCTGAAAACTTAGTAGAGGATCCTTATAAATTAAATCCTGATTAAAAAAAGGCTACTCCTGATCTTTGGCCAATAATTACTAAAATAATTTCAAAATAATTGCTTGTCTTTTTTACTATATAATTGTTATGACTTATTTTGAGAATCAATCTGAACTTTGGAAAACATTTTTAAAAATGTAACAAGAGTACATGTGTATATTAATCTATTATGGAAAAATAGCAAGTGAAAAAAATTGTATATTATTTAAGGGGGTTCTCATTTTAGCTAAGACAAGCAATTCAAAATAGAAACCTTTCAGTTACAAATTAACTAGGGGTCTAAATACTTATTACTAGTTACCAATTAATGTTGTCCCAATAATTTGCTGTGCTTTACTGAGCATATATTTTGATTATATGGTGTGAAAAGAAATAGCAGTTCACTACAAAAATCATTTTATGAATGTATGCGATAGCCCTAGAAACCTGAAAGAATTTCCAAATATCTGAACAATCCTTTACAAATTCTGTGCACATTCATTTCAAAGATAAAGCAGTAAAGCCTAAGCTAGTCCCTCATGAACCTCACTGCTGCTTGTCAACACATATTGCAAAATTATATACCATAGCCCTAGAGTAAAAAATTATCCTAGCCTCCATCCCATAAGCCATTAAATTTAAGCTAAAACTTTCAAAAGGGTAAGCTAAAAAGTAAATAGTAAGCGTATATATTTAAAATGCCATGGATTTAGTATTTCCTGGTTTCTTTTTATACAGTGCTGAGCTAATACATTGTTTATAAACAACCTGAACATCTTTGAAAACATCCTGTTCTGTGTTTGATGCAGAAAAGCTGGATGAAAGCTGAAATTTACTTAATGTGCTAGACATAAAGTTACTAGGTTTATGGCAGAAATACTTTTAGAACAATGTGATATCAGAAAAGTCCAGGGACTGTGGTACAAAATAAGGATTCCTTTGCTTGAATATGAATAATAATTGACTTAGAATAACTTCTTAATGATACTAATTTTTGTTATTGATGATACCTTAAGAATGCAAAATTTCCAATCTCAGATCCAAATAGCACTGTGGGTTCATGGCATACTCTACAATACTCCATTATTCCATACTTAGATTTATCATAGCCTTTGACTCATGAAACAATTGTTAAATCTGCTTATCAGTTTCCCTTAAGATTTTCTTGAAACAAGGACAGTATCTTTACATCCTTGAATCTCTAGTATATATATCTTTCACATGACAAGTAGCTAATAAATATGTTTTGCATAAATGATAAATAATATGAATAAAGCCATCTTAGGTAGATACACAACTATTCATACAGAAAGTGCATCGTTTCAAGAAAACCTCATTGGCATGATATGCCTAATATAACTGAATTCAGTTACACAGACTTGGTGGATTGAAGTTCTTGTGTTTGCTATTATCTGAGTATTTGACATTTCTGACCCTTATTTCCTTAATTGAATTAAAATATTATGAAGAACAAATATATCCCCAATGTAATATTGGTTTATATTGCCAGAGAAGAAACAACTATTCTTTAAAGAGGAAAATTGGACTTAATAATGCATGTGAGTTAAGATTTGTTCATTACTCCCAAAAGCATATTTGCCCTTGCTTCTGAAGTTTTGAGTAAATTAGACATTTATAAATGTGAGCATGATGTGCATAAATTCTAACAAAATTGAAAATTGAATTACATATTTAAGAAAAATGAGTTATTTAGTACCACATTGTTAAGTTATACATACAGTTAAACTATAATTAATTTTAATTTCAAATATATTTTAAGAACTGTAATTTTCTGTAAGAAATGCTTAATATTCTTCAGCTTTGATGAATTTTGATCTAGTAAAGGCTTTAGAGACATGCCCCATAGGATTAAAATTGTAATCTTCAAATCTTCTCTACTATATAAAAGGTCAAGGTTAGTCAACAATTATTATTAATTTTTTTTTTTTGCCAATGGACTTACATTGAGCTTTGTTCACTGCTGCAGAAAATTGAAATTATTAATGGCCTCTTAAAAGCTTTGCTTTGGTAAGGAAAATATAGAAATAAAACCTAAGAAGACCAAATGATCTGAGAAATAAAATGGTGATATTAATCAACTATTTGATCCCACCCATTTAGATATTAGGGGACACACTGATAAATAGCTTAAGAGACATTCAGAAAAGTGCTTTCTTCTCTTTATGTCAGTTACAAAGCAAACATGAGTTCCACTTGAATTACTGAAAGAGGGGGGTGGAAGTCTGATTTTAAAAGCTTCTTGAAAATACGGTGTATGAGTCAACATTTCCATGACTTTATGGTTGAAGTTTCTGTATATATGTACAGCTGCCGGAAAACATGCTTCTTCAATGAATCATTAGTAGATTATAGGGACTGCTCATAAATCTATCCAATTAATATTACAGAAAGATCACACAAGCTTCTAAGCTTATAAACTGTTATCTCCCGTATTTTTTATTCTAAAAGCTTTTTGTTGACATCAGTGCTTCATAATATGCTTTCTCAGAATATTGTCTTTTTTGTTGGCTAAAGTAGGCACAATAGCTTTTCTGTGGAATTTACTTTTAATAGACTACCTTACCTCTGATTGTAACAGCTGTTGATTATTATTTTTTGTTAAAGTAACAACTGATTTGTTCATAAAATCGTGACAAATTAATGTGCTGCTGCTGATGAGTTGGCAACTTACTTTTTAATTATTTACCATCTAAACTACACACTTTCACCTCAATTTGGGTTAGTTCTGTAATACAAGGTAAGTAAAAGAAAGACAAAAAGGTTAGCTGATGGGCAGTAATGGCAGGGTCTAAAATGAGTAACAAAGATTTTTTAAAGATCAGCTTGACAGACTTCAAAGATATTGTACTCTTAAGTAGTTATTATGTAGATGACTGTAATTTGTGTGGAATTCAGTTTAAAGAAATTGAAAGTTACTGACATTACATTTATAGAATTTTCCAGGATTTGAGTAAGTGTTTAAAAAATTATAAATTTCTTTTTAATGCTTGCTTAGACTTGTTTATTGAAAAAAAAAAACTAACAGGAAGAAAAAAAAAAACAAAGAAAGCTCTGACATTACTTTTTCCTCTTTTTCTTTCATCTATGTCCATGGATTAATTGCCTGAATCAAATTGCAAGTGTCAATGAGCACCCAGTATTAAAAATACCCTTAAACTGAAAGGAATAACAAGTTTCTGTCCTCTTGATATAAGTAGCATAGGAAAAGTAACAAAGTATATGTGTTCCTTCCCCAAAAGTGAATTGAATGATTTGAAAACATCATAAGACCTTCATAGCCTAAAACAGTGGTCCTCAACCTTTTTGGCACCAGGGACTTGTTTCATGGAAGACATTTTTTCCACACACTGGGACAGAGAAAGTAGTGGTTTTTACATGATTCAAATGCATTACATTTATTGTGCATTTTATTTCTATTATTATTACATTGTACTATATAATTAAATAATTGTACAACTCACCATAATGTAGAATCAGTGGGAGCCCTCAGCTTGTTTTCCTGCAACTAGAAGGTCCTATCCAGTCATATGATAGCACTATTTTTAAAGATTTTTTGGGAACTGCCTATCGGTATTCCAAAACAGTTGCCCCATTTTACATTTCCATCAGCAATATAATATCGCAGATTCAATTTCTCCACAACCTTGTTAACACTTATTATTCATTCATTGTTGTTTTCTTGATTGTTTTTGTTAAACAAGTAGGTATAAAGTGTTAAGTTACTGTAGTTTTGATTTGCATTTTCTTAATGACTAATGCTGTTAAGCAACTTTTCATGGAGTTATTAGCCATTTGTGTCTATTCTTTGGGGAGATATCTATTCAAATATTGTATTATTTCTAAATTTTAAATTTGTCTTGTTGATTTTTAGAAGTTTTTAGTATAGTCTGATAGAAGTCCCTTATCAGGTACATGATTTGAAAATAATTTCTCCTGTACTGTGAGTTGTCTTTTTACTTTCTTGATCATGCCATTTAATGGACAACAGTTTCTCATTTTGATGATGTCCAATTTATCTATTTTGGGGATTGCTTGTACTATCTAATTTAAGAAATCATTGCTTAAGCCAAGACTATAAAGATTAATTTACTGTTGTGCTTTCTTCTAAGAAATTTAGTTTTAATTTTTATATTTAAATCTACTATCAGCTTTGTTTTAATTTTTCTTTGGGCAGAAGGGTAGCAGTCCTAATTCATTGCTTTGCACATGCTTATCAATTGTTCTAGCACCATTTGTTGAAAAGATTATCTCTGTTTTATTGATGTGGCAACCTTGCCAAAAATTAACTGACCATAATTGTAAAGATTTCTTTGTGGACTCTGAATTCTTTTCTACAGATATGTCTACCTGTATTCCAGGACCACACAGTGTTGTTTGCTGTAGCTATGTGAAAGTTGGGAAATAGGCAAATGTGATAAATGAGATTTATCTATAGGAGATTGATTCCGGGACCTTCAACCCTACTGCACAAATACCAAAATCTGCAGATGCTCAAGACTCTAATAAAAAATAGTGTAGTATTTGTATATTGCCTATACACATTCTCCCATACATATTAAATAAACTCTAATTACCTATAATCCCTAACATTATCTAAATCCTATATAAATAGTTGTTATACCAAGTTATTCAAAAAATTTTACTAATTGTATTCTATTATAATTTTAAAAATAATTTTGATTCACATTTGGTTAAATCAACAGTTGTGGAAACCATTAATATGAAAGTTTGATTGTTCTTGAACACCAAATTTGTTCTTTATCAAGATTGCTTCGGTGAGTACGGGGCCAAGATGGCCAACTAGAAGCAGTGGTGGTCGCAGGCTCCCATCAAAAAGAATCATAATTAGCATGTGAATCCTGCACTGGCAACCAAGGTATTCAGGTTCTCTCATCAGAACTGCCAAGGTGAGTAGCGTGATCCATGGAGAGAAAGGAAGAGCAGTGTGGTGCAACGGCCCACTTGAGAGGCACTCTGGGCAGGGGAGCCACCACCCCCCACCCAGCCAAGGGAGGCTGTGAGTGAGCGTGCTACCCAGCCAATGAAACTGTGGTTTTTCTACAGAACTGTGCAACTTAAGGATTGGAAGTTCCCACTCGCTAACCCACGCCACTAGGGCCTAAAGTTCCAACCCCTGAGCTGCGCAGATTCTCAACAGCCTCTCAGCTAGAATCTGCTTAAGCAGATTTTGGGCAGCCCAGATAAGTGGGTTTCTTCCCAGCCAAGCACACTCTATCAACCAAGGGACAAAGTGCTTCATTAAATGGGCCCTGTTCCCTGTGCCACTCATCTGGGTAAGACCCTTCATAGGGGTTGTCACACCACCCTATATACAAGCGATCCTACTGGCATCAGATTGGTGCCCCTCAAGGTCAGAGATCCAAGAAGAAGGAGCTGGCACCCATCTTTGCTCTTCTCCAACCTTCTTGAGTGACATCTCCAGGCACGGAATCTATCCAGATGAATAAGGCCTAAAGTGAACTCCCAGAAAACCGCAGCAGCCCTACAGAAGAGGGACCTGCCCATTGAAAAACAAACAAACAAACAGAAAGCAACAACAGCAGCATCAACAACAAAAAAATCTTCCCACAAAAACCCCATCCAAGGGCCAGCAGCCTCAAAAATGGAAACTAGACAAACTGATGAAGATGAGAAAGAATCAATGGAAAAATGCTGAAAACCCAAAATGTCAGAGTGCCTCTCTTCCTCCAGATGATTACAACGCCTCTCCAGCAAGGGCACAGAACTGGATGAAGGATTAGATGGACGAATTGACAGAAGTAGGATTCAGAACAGAACAGAGACCTCAGAAATAGCACCACACATCTACTACGATCTAATCTTCAACAAACCTGACAAAAACAAGCAATGGGAAAAGGATTCTCTATTCAATAAATGATGCTAAGGAAACTGGCTAGCCATATGCAGAAAACCGAAACTGGACGTCTTCCTTGCGCCTCAGACAAAAATTAACTCAAGATAGATTAAAGACTTAAATGTAAAAGCCAAAACCATAAAAATCCTAGAAGAAAACCTAGACAATATCATTCAGGTCATAGGCATGGGCAAAGACTTCATAATGAAAATGCCAAAAGCAATTGCAACAAAAGACAAAATTAACAAATGGGATCTAATTAAACTATAAAGCTTCCGCACAGTAAAAGAAACTCTCATCAGAGTGTACTGCCAACCTACAGAATCGGAGAAAATTTTGCAATCTACCCATTAGACTGACCAAGGTCTAATATCCAGAATGTACAGGAAACTTAAACAAATTTACAAGAAAAAAATAACGCTATCAAAAAGCGGGGCAAAGGACATGAACAGACACTTCTCAAAAGAAGACATTTATGCTGCCAACTTCACTGCTCAACATCACTGATCAATAGAGATACACAAACCAAACCACAATGAGATACCATCTCACATCAGTCAGAATGCTGATTATTAAAATGTCAAGAAACAATAGATGCTGGCAAGGCTGTGGAGAAATAGGAACACTTTTACCCTGTTGGTGGGAATGTAAATTAGCTCAACCATTATGGAAGACAGTATGGCAATTTCTTAAGGATCTAGAGTGAGAAATATCATTTGCCCCAATGATCCCATTACTGGGTGTATACCCAAAGGAATATAAATTATTCCACTGTAAAGACACATACACATGTATGTTTATTGCAGCACTATTTACAATAGCAAAGTCATGGAACCAACCCAAATGCCCATCAATGATAGACTGGATAATGAAAATGTGGTACATATACACCATGGAATACTATGCAGCCATAAAAAAGAATGAGATCATGTCCTTTTCAGGGACATGTATGAAGCTGGAAGCCATCATTCTTAGCAAACTAACACAGGAACAGAAAAACAAACACCACATGTTCTCACTCATAAGTGGTCATTGAACATTGAGAACACATGGACACATAGAGGAGAATAACACACACTAGGGTCTGTTGGGGGTTGGGGGTGAGGGGAGGGAACTTAGAGGATAGGTCAATAGGAGCAGCAGATTCCCATGCCACACATATACCTATGTAACAAACCTGTATGTTTTGTACATGTACCCTGGAACTTAATGTAAAAATAAAATTGTTTTGACTAATCTGGATGCTTTACATTTCCACTTTAATTTTAAAATAAGATTCTCAATTTCTGCAAAAATTAATAATGACTGAGTTTTGAATAAGTGTTGTATTAAATATTTACATCAATTTGAGGAACATTGTCAATGTAAAGTCTTCTGGTCCATGAAAGTGGGATATCTTTTCATTTATTTAAATATCTATGTTTTCTTTCAATAATATTTTATAGTTTTTAGTATACATATCTCATACTTCTTCCATTTGTTTCTACCAAGTTTGTTATTGTAATCTTATTATAATCTTTTTTACTTTATTTCATTGCTAGTGTATAGAAAAAAATGATTTTAATATTGATTTCACATCCTGTAAGTTTAATGAACAAGTATCTTAATTCAAATAGTTTTAGAAGATTGCTAAAATTTCTGTCTATAAGATCATATCATCTGCAAATAGTATTACTGATTCCTTTTCAATTGTGATCTATTAGGTAACACACACACACACACACATACATATGTTCAATCTCTGATCAATTAGGTAACGTGTGTGTGTGTGTGTGTGTGTGTGTGTGTGTGCACATAAAACCTAATTGACCCAAGTAAAACTTCTAATAATGAGTTTAATACAATTGTCTATAATGGAACTCTTATTTTCCTCCAAATGATGGAGTATTTCTTTGATCTCAAGTGAACAATACTTAGGAAAAATAATGCATAATTTCAAAATCAAATGTTTACATTTTTTACTTAACTTCTTTAAAAAATTGTTTAAAAAATGACTTGCACAAATAGTTTTTTTCCCAATTTCACTTGTCAACACATCATTACTTGCAGATATTATAAGCATGTATTATATTAAACCAGTAATTATTTCTGTGAAAAGAATACTAAATATGACAAATCAAAAACAATGATGGAATTTACAAACTACAATTAGATTATAATTTCAAGTGTTTATAACTAATTCTATTCACAGTATGGTAACATCAATGTTAATTATCTAGAAAAATATCAAAAAGATAATCTACAGCTTTATCATTTTACAACATTTATATTTTAGAAAATAATTAAATGTATTATTTACTACTTTCATTTGGTAATTGATAGCCAATGCAAACAGAATACTTTTTAATATAAGGAAAATTTTATTACTATTAACAGCAGTTGCTATTTGATTTGCTGCTTATGGTATTTGATAAAAATACGTTTTAGAACCTGATAATTTTGGTACTTCAAAAACCCTCTTTGTAGTCCCTGAAATATTTATATATGTTTCTCTCCTCAGTGAACACGAACAGTGATGAAAATGATTGTGTTATTTACTTAGTATAAATGGACTATGCTCTTAATGCAGGATTTCAGGAATAATATGTAGTATTCAAAACATCACACCCATCTCACTAAAGTCCAAGAATATGAGTGAGATCATAAAAGGTGTAGAATTTCAAAAATCCTGGTTTAAATCCACATACTCTCAGCCTCATATTGAAGTTCTCCTATTTCTTTAATATCTTTTAGAGTCTTCAGGAGCATAATTTGAATGTATTCAAAACTCCCTCAGGAATAACAAACGGTTCACTCAGCCCAGACTGCCCAAAATCTTTTACATCCTTGTTCTCATTGCTCTCAATTCCTAGTGTTCATTTTACCTTTGCTAACAAGATCTGGTCTTGTTTCTTTGATTCTTTTCCTGAATTATAATCATTGTCTTCTCCAAAGTTAAACTCTTCATGATTCTTGGCACTTAACCAATGGTGGATTACTCCCAGTGTTGCTATATTTCACTCTGGCTATAAATTCTTTGACATGTGCCCCACAAAAATTGTCAAGACTTGTCTATAATTCAGCAGAAATGAGACACTATTACTCATGTTCTTCTTAGGAGACTCTATTCTTCTTACATTAGTTGAAACTTTATACTTGTGCAGATAAGTGGAGTCTGAAAATTGTCTTATTCCACATAACAGGCATATATGGATGTCAGCTGTAGGCCAGCCAGCATATAGATACTGGAATATGCCTATATTAAATAGTAATAGTCTTATGTTGACTAATCTGAAGATGTTAAAAATAAAAATAAAAACTTTAATGTTTCTCTACATTTACTCTAAGATTATACTAAAATTTATTTAGTAACTCATTTTTAAAATGTTGCCATTACTTTTTTGGGAGGGAGAGGTAGGGTCCCGCTCTGTCACACAGGTAGGAGTACAGTGGCTGGATTATGGCTCAAAGTATCCTCAACTTCCTGGGCTTAAGCAATCCTCCTGCCTCAGCTTCCTGGGTAGGTGGGACTACATCATGCACCATCACACCTGGCTCATTTTTTGTAGTTTTTTGTAGAGATGAGGTCTCACCCATGTTGTCCAGGCTAGTCTCAAACTCCTGGGTTGAAGTGATCCACCTGTCTCAGCCTTTCAAAGTGTTGAGATTACAGGTGTGACCCACAATGCCTACATTACTTTTTGGCTGGGAGTGATAGCTCACAACTGTAATCCCAGCACTTTGGAAGGCTGTGGCTGGAGGATCACTTGAGAACAAGAGTTGGAAACCAGTCTGGACAACACAGCAAGACCCCATCTTTAAAAAAAATCAAAAAGAGTTTTTAAAAGTAAAGTGTTTATATGACTTTTAGTATTACTACAGTAAGTGGTAATTAAAACGTTCTTCAATATGAAAAATAGAAAGTATATTAAATATCCTTGGAATTAATTTCTATGAGTGGAAATACTGGATCCCAATGTATGAGATTGCACAGATTGTCAATACCCTTTTAATAACCCTTCCAGGTACCTCTTACCATATTCTTGTTAATATTTGATGGCTGAAAATGAGATATAATTTTATGATAGAGTTTTATGATTAGCATTACATATATTTTACATGTACTGACAATTACCTTTTCTTCTATCACCTATCTTTTTATTTCTCCTTGCACTTTGTACAAATCTCTTTATTTTCTCCTGCTAGAGCTTCTTATGTCTGCATGTCATTGATTTTTATTACTAACAATATATGAATAAAAGTTATATTCTTTGTCATTTCCATTATAGGTGGTAATTTCTTCAAAATCCCATCCATTTGATTCTTTGTCTTAGCCTCTCTTTTCAGTGTTTTCTGCTCCAGTTCCTTAGAGCCACTGGCTTTTGTGTCCTACAGAAGAGTCTAAATCATTCCCTACAGTTTATAAAATAAAATATTCAGAGGGATGCTTTTGCCATCCTTGTGTAACACGATTATAGTCTTACTTTGTTCTGAAGTATTTTTTACAGTGACCCATTGTCAGTCCTCATTTTATTTAATCACTCCGCAGCATTTGATACACTTGATCACATCAGCTTCTTGGTGCATCATCTTCACTTGAGTACTCTCCTAGCTCACCAGTCATTCTAAGTCTCTTTTGTTGGCTCTCCTTTTATGTATCTGTAGATGCTGCAATTTCCCAAGACTGTGTTTTACTCTCTGTTTTTCTATATCTACATATACTACTCAGGGAATGCTATTCAGGCCCAGGGGTTTAAATGTTGTATATGCTGATACTTTCTATGGTAGTTTCTCTAGCCCTGATTTTTCTATTGACTTGAGTGTGAGATCAAATTGCCTACAAATGAAGAATGACAGAGGGATTTACATATAAGGAACCTACTAAGGGGATGTTGTCATGGGTGGCCACAAAGAGCCTCAGGAAACAGAACAAGAAATAGATGAAACCAAGCAAGAATTTGGTTTCAGATAAGGAGCCACAGAGTTTGTTCCATCTGAAAGAAAGAAAGATGGTCTATTTCTTTTCACGTGTGATTGACCAGGAAGAAATTTTGTAATACGAGGTGGTTCGGATAGCTCAAGAACAATGTATGAGCAGGTGTGAGCAGCAGTGTACCTGATGCATGCAGCTGCTCGGTGAACTTTGACACTAGAGTAGTAAGTGGAATCCTAGGGCATTTGAGTGGTGCAAAAACAGCGTCTGCTTCATTGTTAGATTGCTTACATGATATCTTTGCTTTAATATTAAGAGTCACCTAATGTAAAACAATCTTAAAATAGAATTCTGTGTCTTTTGACAAACGCTTCCAGTCTCATGATTACTCAGTCTTCCCTAAAGAAAAAAATTCAAAGCAGAGTGCTAAATTGAAGACAAATGTTTGCTAATTAGACTAACCTGCTTTCTATACCTAGTGATTGTTATGTTTCTGCATAAAGAACAGAATTCTCATTTGTATGTCAAAGATCAACATCAATATGAACTTCTGGGCACTTAAAGGAATATACTTATTATGATGATAAATGAGCTCTATCTGCATTGAGTATTTCTTTTGATTCTTTTTCCTAGCTGAGTTATCTTTCAGAGATATCTGACCAAAAAAAAAAAAAAAAAACAAAAAAAAAACAAAAAAAAACTCCAGTTCTGCGAAGAAAGGTTTCCAGTTAAAGCCTGCATATTCTGTTGATTTAGATTCTATCATTGTATTATACCATTTTCAAAGCATTAAATTTTTATAGGTTAAAGGTAATCTTTCAAACTTTAAGAGCACTCTAATGGATGTTCACAGTACTGCCTGTATTTGAGTGAAATCATACAGCTCTCCTGGCTCTATCAGATTCTTTATCTGACTCTGCTAAAGCACGTAAACAATCCAAGCTTTTTATTCAGTGAATCAAATATTACCCAATAAAATAAAGAGATGTGCACTTATAGATGTGTATAAAAATGGAAGAGTCACAGTCACAGCATACATTTAACCAATCTTAAATTTAGATATCCCATCCAGTAACTCATTAAATACAGTAATATATTAGTTTTTAAAGCATATTTTTATATAGAGAGGACAAAAAGACACCCAACTATCTTATACTGATGGTGATTCTCACTTTCTTTGGAACTAGAACATAATAATATAGTCTTTATATCCCTAGGACATTTTCTCAGTTGGATATTTCAGAGTAGACTATTTATTTTTAATGATTTGATATTTTGTCTTCACTGCCCTTTACAAGGTTAAGCTACTTTTACTTTTATATTGCTAAAAATATTGTTCAACTTAAAACATGAAAGTCTCAAAAGCTGCACATATATGCACAATTAACGACTGGCATGCAGTGTCCTTCATTTAGTCTATCTGAAATTCATAGTACAGCTTTATGCTCTTAACTGTTTTAACTACTGTTTCTATCATGGGATCTCTGCAGATATTTGCCAGTTGGTAGATCTCAGCAGGATGGCAAATGTATGTTTTTGTTGGAAACTGGAATATTTTGAAGTCTTTAGCACAAGGACCCAACAATGAATACTTTTTCTATTCTTTGTGGTTCATGCAATTCTGTTTTATAGATAAAATATAAAAAAGCCAATATTGTCCAAGTAGAAAATCTACCTCCAAGCCACATTTTGTTAAATGTACTAATTGGTTATTTCTACTTGACATACAAATAACAACATAAACAATACTTGACCTACTACAGTTTTTACATAAATAGGCTAAGTTTGAATTTTTAAGTGAGAAAGCAAATTGTCATTAAAATCTACCCTTCTTTTTAAAAAATGTAAAATTTAAGAAAAGAACAATTATTAAAAGAAACAAATTTCTAATATCAGAAATAATATATTTTGGTTAGTTTTAGAAACCCCCCAAAAATATGTTTGTATTCAAGATCATAGCCCCATTTCCCTGGCTTAATTCTAAAGACAGTGTCTTAAGCCTGACCTATCCTTTTAATCCAGTTCCATATACTTTTACTTACATAGAGATCAAGCATTCATATGTGATGTATAGCAGTGTTTATGTTCTTCATATGATCTATGAAAACATCATACATAATTTATACCTCTTAATCTAAATTTTGTTTGTATTTTTTTTTAAGATGGAATCTTGTTTTGTTGTCCAGGCTGGAGTGCAGTGGCACCATCTTGGTTCACTGCAATCTCCACCTCCTGAGTTCAAGCAATATTCCTGCCTCAGCCTCCCAAGTAGCTGGGATTATAGGCATGTACCACCATGACCAGCTAATTTTTGTATTTTTAGTAGAGATAGGGTTTCAATCCTAATTATATTTTATAACTTCATTTCATTTTCATATACTTATAAATAGGTTTCAACTGCTAAGTATGCAACTTTGCAGAGGATACATTTTTGTTTCTTCATTCTCCTTATTCAGGGCATATTCTTTGTCTCCAGTGTCGCTGCTATGACAATACTGCAAGATACATTCAGGTACAGTTGTCCTGTTATACTTGCGGTTCATAGGTTGTGCACATGTTCAGCTTAATTAGATGCTGGCTATCACTCTCAAAACAGTCATATCAATTTACCCCCTCAGAAACAGTTAAGGAATAATATTTTATCTTCGTTCATACCAATATCTGACTGACTCTGTTTCATTCATTTTTTCCAATACTGTGTCTTGAAATAATGTTTTTTAATTGCTTTAGTTAATATTTACCTGGAAGCATGTAATTCTGATCTTCTTTTCATATATTTATTTTCTATATATTCTACTGAGTTTTTAATTTCCATGGAATTTGTTTAAAACCCCATAAATTGTTTATCATTTTCTTTGTATATTTGGAATACTATATATTTTCTCTTATGTCAAAATGTCTCTCAATGTGTTTGTTGCATCTTGAACTTTATGTCTGAGTTTCCTCTTTTTTTCTTTATCCTTTATGAGGGATTTATTACCATGTGTCTAATTCATATGACTAACTATATGTTACTATTTGTTAGGAATCCAAATTAAAACACAAAACAAAAACTTATGCCTTATACTTTCATACAATATTCAGTCAAAAAGTATTCACAGAGAGATAATCTCTTTAATAGTATGTTATATTTATAAGTATGCTCAAAATTGCATATTTAAGAGTAGTTTAACTATCCTAAGCCTGCCAATTACAACGGTTGTTTTCATTAGAGTAGCACTAAGGTACATTTTAGTGGAAATTCAATGGGTAAATACTAAAAAAAACTTACAAAGTCAAAAAAGCATAAGTCAAACCAGCATTAGTGGAGGACTTTCTATATAAGCCTGTGAAACTATCTTTACAATCAAGAAAATACGATTTTCATTGTTCACAAGGTTCTATATAAGTCAGTGTAATCCAAACTTTCCTTCATGAAGGTTTTCAGGCAACTATTGATGTACTGTCACTATACATTAGTTTTCAGGCTTTTATCATTTTAAATAAATGGAATCTTTTTTTTAAGTTATAATTATTCCTTCTGAAATACGGTTTGACATGTATGTATCTCATAGCAATGGTTTGACAATTCCCTTTTTTCCCATTTTGCTACCAAATTGAACTTAATAGATACTAGAATTATTAATAAATCATAGGCCTAGATTTTAGGTGCTTATATAAGAATTCTGTAGTGATGTTTTCTTTATTAAGTTCTTCTTTTTATAATTATACTTTAAGTTCTGGGGTACATGTGCAGATCATGCAGGTATGTTACATAGGAATACACATGCCACGGTGGTGGTTTGCTTCATCCGTTACTCCGTCATCTACATTAGGTATTTATCCTAATGCTGGAATCGTATAGTATTGCTTTGAGTGTTACTTCTTTTGCTTCAAATTCAAACTTTGAGATTCATCTCTATTGTTCCAAGTTTCAATAACTCATTCTGTAACTGTTATATTAGATAATATTTTGTGTGACATGCCTCTAATACATAATGCCTTAAAGGTGTACCCATTTATTTAACTAATGTTCTGTACATCAACAACAGGTACACAAATTCTCTACTTATCTGGACTATGTTGACTCTAGCACCTGTAACCAGATAACAGCTTAAGTGGGAGCAGGCCAGCCTAGAGTGACTCATAGTTGGGACAGCTCATCTCTCTTCCAGGTGTTCTCTAATCATTCATTCATTCATTCATTCATTTCATTTGGCTAGCTAGGCTTCGCCAAATGAAGATGGCAAAGTGTAGGAAGAGTGGCAAGACAGTAAACAAATTTTAGTGTGCCTGCACTTTTGAGGTTTTTAGCTATGTTACATTTGCTGTTATTCCATTGGCTAACAGAATTCACAGGACCAAACACAGAATCTCTGTGGGAAGTGTTGTATCACCAAAAATTTTTAATATTATTAAAAATATTATTTTGGTAACAGTGTTTTTCCAACTGAGTGTTTTGTATGTCTTTGAATAGGCAATGAATAAATGAATTATATTCAATGTAGATCTGCCTGTTCATAGAATCATGAAGCATTTTTTTAAAGAGCTTATAGAAATAAAAACATTATTAGAACCCATTATCATTATTTAGATTGCTCTAAAATCAATTATGGGAAATGCTACTTAATTTTAAAGTAACTTATGTTAGAAATCACGACTAAAAAGGCAGTAGATTGCATTGGCATGGACACAGTTTCTGCTTGGTAGCTAATTTCTACATTCATTCCTTCTTAGGTCTATTTAGCCAAATGCATTTTTTAAAAAATAATGATTTGCACTTGTTAGCTTTATGTATACTAAGCAAAATTATGATATCGTTCTGACAAAATGAACAATAGCAAGCATGCTGTAAATTCTGGGTTTTATTTTCATTTTTACTTAAAATGTATTTTTCACCTCAGGCAGGACTAGGAAGAAATAACACATTTTAAGAGACTTTCTAACAATAATAGAGAAAAGAGCTTCTCAATCATGAAGCAGAATATTCTCAGTTTCAATATTCTAAGAATGTAGACTATATCCTACCACTGTCCTTATTTTCTATCAGAAATGTAGATAGTCTCCCTCATCAGATAGAAACTTTTTTACATATATTTTTGTTATAATTTTATTTAGGTCTAAATTGATTACAAAAATAGTCACACTTCTAAAAATATAGTTGTGTGACATTTCAGCAACACATAGAGATATATAACTGCAGCCATACAACCACGATATGTTGTATTGCTATCAAGGCCCCAAATTCCCTCATACACATTTGTAGATACCTTTTGCCTTTACTTGATCCTATGGAAAGCCATGATCTGCCTTCTGTCAACATAATTTTTGCCTAATCCAGGAAGGCATTACAATGGACTCACAATACATAGCATTTGAGTCTGTTTTCATTGACTTAGCATTATGAATATGAGATTATGCACGCTGACATCTGTGTCAGTAATTTGTTATTTTTTTATTGCTGAGTGATATTTCCTTGTATGAATGTGCCACAGATTATTTACCAATTCACCAGCTGAAGGACACTTGGGCTGTTTCCAATTTGAAGCAGTTTTGAATAAAGTTGCTATAAATATTCACAAGAGATATTTGAATGAATACAACACTTATATTTTTGGGTAAATACTTAAGAGTGAGACTGCTTATAAGTGTGCATTAATTTTATAAAAATTATTTAGCTTTTAAATCATTAATTTAATTATTTACTAATTATTAATTTTATAAGAAACAAGTTGTTTTCCATAGTGACTTTACAGTGTAGCCTCTCCAAAAAAAAAAAAAAAAAAAAAAAAACTATAGGAGACATCCCCATCAACACTATTGACAGAACTGTGATTTGATTTTAGCTATTCAAAGCTATTAATTTCACTAAGGAATGATGACTTTAATAATCTTTCATAGCCTTATTGGCCATTTGTTTATTTTAATTACTAAATTTTTTGTATATTTATTGAGTTCTGATAGTCCTTTATATATTCTAGATGCAAGTCTTTTGATAGCCTGCATTTTTAAAACATGTTATAATGGACTTTTGCTTACTATTTTATTCTTTTCACAGTGTCTTTCAATCAGCAGAAGTATTTAATTTGATAAAGAACAATTTATTAAGTATTTATTTTATAGATGATGTTGAAAAATTTTGTATTATACATAAATTTTTATCTTAATTTTATTAAAATTATCATTAAGTATTTACATACGGACATTTAAGTCTATAATATTCTAAGTATTTGTTTTTATATATGATATGAAAATTAGATTTAGGTTCAACATTTTTGTACATGAATGTTCAGCCCTACACTGTCTGAAAAGAGGAAAACTTGTCAAATCAATTATCTGAATACCATATTAATCTGCAATTAATTAACATCAGACAGACACTTAATTTCTTACATATTATAATTTACAGTGTGTGCTCACAGGTGTATAGGCTGTGTCTTTGTTTCCACGTATTGCGTATCCATGTGTTATTTCTGTGTCTCAGTTGTGGTATCAATGATTAGTAAACGAATGCTTGAGTTCACTCTAATTATGCTCTCTTCCTAATATTTAAAACTGGATGAATTTTACGTGAAACATTTGTTTAAAATAATATTTTAGGCTGGGTGCAGAGGCTCACGCCTGTAAACCCAGCACTTTGAGAGGCCGAAGCAAGAAGATCACTTGAGGTCAGAAGTTCCAGGCCAGCCTGACCAACATGGTGAAACCCTGTCTCTACTAAAAATACAACAATTAGCCGGGCACAGTGGCGGGCGCCTGTAGACCCAGCTACTCAGGAGGCTGAGGTAGGAGAATCACTTGAACCTAAGAGATGGAGGTTGCAGTGAGCGGAGATGGCGGCACTGCACTCTAGCCTGGAAGACAGAGTGAGACTCCGTATCCAAAAAATTAATAATAATATTCAAAATATTTTTTAGATTTGTTCTGACTATAAGTAAATGGAAAATATGGCACATACATGATGAAAGTTACCTCTTCTTCACAGGTTTAAAATGTTGGTATGACAAATGTTCATTCTGTACGTATGATGTGATGCTGTTTATGCTTGCTCACATTTGTGATTTTAAAAACGTCATTACATTTTCAATAACAGAAAGTATATTTGCCCTTATTTAGAAATAATGAGAACTATTCATATAGTAAAGTTATTGATACAACTTATTTTAATACAAAGTAGAGTAAGAATTCAATTTCTAACACAGGTACAGGGATCATCCAAGTAGAATTAAGTGATCATTTATTTACTACACCTATTTTCTTCATAAGTTTGCTAAAAACAAGGTTCGAAAATAATGTAAAGCTATGAGGAGCTGTAGATACTCATAAAAGTAATAGAAAAATTGGCAAGCTTGAAGGCATCAAATTTAAAAAACAGGGTCATTTATCAATAGAATTTGAGATGAAAAGAAAATCAATACTCTTAAGAAAATATGTTTCCATTTACCTTCCTAAATGTCTATCTCCATATATACTCATAAGTGTTCTATTTCCTACTACTTCCAAAAGAGAGTTTCAGTCCTTTTTTCCTATGAGAATATCTAGATCAGGGGTTCCCAACCCCTGAGCCACAGACCAGTCGATAGTCTATTAGGTCAGAACTGGGCCACGAGGCAGGAGTGAGCAATGGGCCAGCAAGCATTACCACCTGAGCTCTCTGCCACTTGTCAAATCAGCAGTGGCATTAGATTCTTACAGGAGCATGAACACTGTTGTGAACTGTGTAAGCAAGGGAAATAGGCTGCATGATCCTTATGAAACTCTAATGTCTGATGATCTTCTGAGGTGAAACAGTTTCATCCCCAAACCATCCCTTACCTCCATCATCCACAGAAAAATTGTCTTTCATGAAACCAGTCCCTGGTGCCAAAATGGTTGGGGACCACTGGTATAGATAATAAAAATATTTCTTAATATTTTACATTTATTCTTATGTTTTAGAATAAGAATAATTCTAATTCTAACATACTAGAATTCTAACATAAGAATAAATATAAAATATTAAGAAATAAAAGTGTTTCAAAGTTTCATAGGATGATAAAGTAGATTCCGGCTTATAATCAGCCCATAGTGCTACCCACATTTATAACCTAGCTATTTCACTCATGTGGCATATGGTGACCTAACTACATCTTTAATTTATTTTCTAATTTGCTGATAATGAGGAACATTATGGCAAATAGTAATTTTATTAGTTTACATTCAACAATCTACACCTGTGTTAGTCATTATAAACAAATGATTAATGTGATAGGAGTAGCTCACTTCATCAGAGAATGGCATTTTCACTGGCTCTGACTCTCACTGTGCCAGTCATCTCCAAATATAAGGTCACAGCTGTTCTGTGGCATTTTTACACAATGGAGAATCAGCTTGCTCCATAGAGAAATAAAAAAAAAATTCAATAGCCTGACATTTGAAAGTATAAAGAAGGCATTTCAAACACAGGTAATTTTACATGGATCTTATGGTGAAAACAACATCACTGTTAAATAAATTAAAAAAAAATTTTCTTAGGCCAATTATAATACACATTTCTAACAAGGCCATCATTGTCATTTTTTTCAGTGTCAAGACTGACAAGCTCATGAAATCTTTTCAGAATCCAACATCCAGTTTTTATTATATATGGAAAATCACTATTCATTTATATTTTTAAAATGCTCTTATAAGTTGTGATATGTATTTATTTCATCATAGAGCTATCATAAATAGGTGCATCTCTAACTTAAAATTACACATTTTAGTTGCAATAAAATATTGATAGCATTTAATTTGCTTCTGTTCTTTCTTTTCAGCCCATAGATTTGTCTATTTTACTACCAGTCTTGAGATTTTTACATTGTTTTGATTTTTTATTCTCACCTAATTTCTACCTTATCTGTAGGATATGGCTAAATGTATATTTGCAATTATTGATGCTTTGAGTGTTGGCTTAATAATCACCAAAATGTTAGGTTGCATATTTAGACATTTTATATTGAAAGTTGATATTATTTCACCTTTTGGGAAAATACCTCAAAATTTTTTCGTTCTTATTATAATAATGAGGCATTTGAGAGGCTACTTCTGGTCTAACTTAAATATTTGCTTTTCTGTCAGGTATGACTTTCAATAAAGAAAACATTAATAACTGAAATATAATCAATAATTAGAGTTTTGAGTTTTTACTTTTGCCTTTTATACATATTTGACTTTTTGCTCTGTAAAACATTGAAAGCAACGTTTTAGCATCTTATGCTACCATTTTGTCTTGTGTGTACCCCAAATTATTCTTCCCCATTTCCCTTCCCCTCTCTCTCTGTGTCTATATATATCCACCTCATGTTCCATAATTTTATCCAGGTCAATGTCTTTCTAAGACTTACAGATGCCCATCATTTGAATTTAGCCATGTCTTGAAAGAGGATTTTCACAATAGCCTCCTATGTATTCCCATCTGTATTTGGATATTTAACATGTACTCAAGATTAAAACTAGGCCTCTAAAAATTTAAATACGTTGTAAAGTCACCAAATTCATACCATCAAGTATTTCCCATATTAACCCTACTCCAAGAGGTGATCATGCACAGATATAGGAGTCATTCTTTATTGTTCTCATTTCCTTCCATGCTCCTGCAGCCAATCAGCACACCTTGTTTAACTCTTCATGTAATATTACCTCTAAATCCATCTTTCCTGCTGTCCTGCTGTCTAAAATATTTGTTTGGACTAATGTAACAGCCTCTTAAATGGTTGGTCTGTCTTTATTTTGGTCTTTCCTATAGTACCTCTTTGAGATAACAGCCTGGGAAACATTTCTGAAGCATAAATAAGTAAACATGTTCATATACATGATGGAAATTTCAAAGTCTGCATAATAGGCCTATGAACACAAATTGATTAAACTTGTTAAAACATGCAAAGATTGCATATAAAAAGAGATTTTAAAATATTCCAGGACTAAGTCTGGGACCTGTTATAATTTAGAAGTGGTAAATTAAGGAGCCATCCAAAGATATTGACACTGATATACCCACTTAGTGTGGTAGGAAAGAAGTAGGAAATGGTAGTATTTGTAAGCTAAGTACAAAGGTGTTTTGCAAGTGAGAGTGCTTGTATGTTGAATGAGACTTCTGCTTCTGACTTTATCAGAGTAAATGACACTGAATTTGCCCTCCTATTAAAAACAATGCTAAAACTGGCAAAACACAAGAAGTAAATGTTTGCAGATATTATGCAGTTTCAGAAATTTGAGGCTTGAAAGAAGAAAAACCATAACGTGATCCTCATGATCAACCTGGGATTATCCAGTATTACCTCTGTGTTCCACCTGAGAGCACTTTGCTGCTGCAATACGAGGAAAGGGATCCCAACTTTAGAGGTGCTATTGCTGAGCTGAGGACTGCTGCAGTAGTTATACTTTTGTTACTAAAATACCAGGGGGTTTGGTCTAGGTCCTGTGCTACTGCACAGTAGACAGTGAGTATTGCCAGAGAAGGCTTCAATTGGGTGCTGCAACCAAGGAGATGGGAGACTAATCTCAAATCCATCTCCCTACTATAAAACAGCTTATTTTTATTTTTGAAGGGATGGAATAGTTTTGCATCTAGATTGTAATGATTATTATATTAATCAATTCAGAATTATATATTAACTAAAAATCTTAACCTTAAATTTTAGTAAAAACTTAGAAAGCAAGAAATCCTAAACTATCAAATTTTAGTATTTTATAGATGAGAACATTGCACAAATTTCAGAAACATATTTCCCCATTCTTATTTGGAAATTACACAGACATTCAATAAGCATCAAAAATAATTTTAAGATTTTAGGTTAAACAAAAGTTTCACATATAACATTTATTCCATTTACATGTACTCAATTCTTTCACTTTTTTCTCTACATCTGAAAACTGAAATATTAAACAAAGCTAGTCATCATTTGAAGCAATTTCCTTATTAATCTTTTAAGCTTGTGAATATCTAAGTAAGAACTTTAAAATGAAATACATAGGTATTTTTGTCAATAACTCAAAAGATTCAGCTGTTTTTACTAAGGTAAAAACATTAAATGAGACTAAACATTACTCATTAATCAAAAAAAAATCACACAAAGATCATTTTGTTTTAACTGGATTTATACTTTCATAATCTTCTGTGCTAAACCTTGACATATCCAGCAGAGACAATATATCAAGCAGAGACAAATATAGAACCCAGACAAAACTGCATTCTAACAATTCTGAAGACATTTGTAGTTTTACCTTACCAATAATTTTAAAGCCAGCTTTTTAATTAAAGATTTACTTAAGTCACATGAACTTGAGAAATAGTTTGGACTTATTTACTTAATTTCTGAGTGCTCTTTTATTTATAGGCCAATTTCATAGACACAACGTTAAGGCCTGGATACATGGCACTCCATCCCACTTTTCCACTCAACAGCAAAATGAGGTCCATGGAGAGACCAAACTTCTCCAGGTTCCGAATAACACTGAGCCAAACAGCATTACAAAAGATTATCAGTTTATCAAATTCTTATTTCTCATCAGGCAGACGCACACACACACTCACTCACCAAAACACAATGCAACTGCTGCAACAAGCAACAATTTCCAAGTGCTCAGACTGAAACAGCTGGGGTGCTTCCTCTCTCCATCAGTTGGGTTTGATCAACTTGCAAATGCATAACACAATAAATGTATATACACATTTATGTACATCTAAACACATATACACACATACAAAGAAAGGTCCAATAGCTTTTACTTTGGAACTCTAGCCATGAGATAGCAGTATAAACTCAACAGTTTATGAACATATTCAAATGGTTAAACTTTGTTTGCCCCTATAAGTAATTGAGAAGAGCCAATCCAGGTGTCCGGTACCTACAAAAACACTTGCTCAGACACACACAACAATTACAAACAAGCCCCTAGAAGTGTCAAAACTGAACAGCCAGGGTGCTTTCCTCTTTCAGTCAGTTGGGATTATGCAACTTGCAAACGGAAATTCCCTTATTAACTTTCCAGGTTGAGAGGAGCAGATCCTGCTGCCTGGGCCCACAAAGGATACTCATGTAAATGGATGAAGATGTCAAATTTCAAAGGCTGTTTTTCTAGGCAATCAAAAATGCAGTTGGGGCTGGTAGTGACAAGGCCCGAGAGAAACAGACTGAGACTCACCTCTGGCCACAAAACTGTCAGGCAACTGCTTAGGAGAGCTTCTAAAACTTTTGCCTCATGGCAGCTGAGCCTGCTTAGAAGGGCTTCTAAAACTCTTGACTCATGGCAGCTGAGCCTGCTTAGGAGGGCTTCTAAAACTCTTGACGCATGGCAGCTGAGCCAGGGAATCAAAATCTTGTTACTAAAATACCAGGGGTTTGATCTAGGTCTTGCTGCTCACTGCACAGAAAGCCAGTCACTGGGACGATGAGTTTTGCTAGGGAAGAAGGCTTTATCAGGTGCTGCAGCCAAGCAAATGGGAGATCAGTCTCAAACCCATCTACCTAAGCAACTAAAATCATTGGTTTATGTATCAGGAAAGGAATGTAACTGCATGCAGGAAAACAGGAATTAGGGAGGGGCAAGGAAGAGTTGATCAACAGGAGGCCATTGGTTGGTTAGGCAATCATGATGGATGAAAGATCTGGTGTCTCAGTTGTCCAGATATGGTGATCAGGTAAGTTTCAGTTCCTTGATACTATCAGGGAGGGCTAATGTTTGGTTTCTTGAGAAAGAAACTCAGATAGGACAATTGTGGTTTTCTTAAGTTTTAAGAGAGGAAGTGTCACTTTCTACATTTATTTGAAAGAAACCATAAATATCGGTTCTATAGAACAATTGGGCGGGTTTCTCTTTGAAATGCAGAGTACCTGGGAAAGCAGTGCTATAAGAAAAAGAAGCCCAGTCATCTTTCTTTGAGGTCTTAACTGAATATTGGGCTGGTCATGTATAGGTAAGATCCATGGAGTTGAATTCTGCCTCTAGCCTATGTAGCACAAAAGGTATCATATATACCTTTGCACCTAAAACAACAAAAAACTGAAGAAACATATAGTTTAAAAATTCTTTCAGATATTTGGTATTAGATTATAAATATTAACCTCTGAGATACAGAAAATAGACTAAGTGAACCTCCAGTTGTCCAAGATTCCTGTCTGGAAAAGTTTCTGGGGTTACACAGGGAGAGGAAACTCAGGCGTAACTATCAGTGACCCCTGAGTTGAGAAAACAAATATACTGGGAGTCAGGGGTAAGCCTAGAGGCTAGAGTTTGCTGGACAAAGTGATAGAGATGAGAGAGCTGGATAGAGACAGAGCTGGGAATATCTGCATAAGGTGCTTGATTATTCATATATACGTATATGAATAATGTATATTTGTATATATATAGACACATGCACACACATATAAATATGTAAATTATATATATGTGTGTGCACATGTGTGTATAACACAATACATATTTATATACATATTTATATCGTTTGTATTATATATATATATATATCCTAGAAGAATCATAAGCTTAAAGATAAAAAGCCAGGCAAGAACTAAACATGAATAAAATAGGGCCTGGGTTTGGAGTATAAGAGAGACATAGCAGCTGCAAATATCCAGGTCCAGACTGTTTTTAAATTTATAACTTTGAGCTTATTAAGTCATCCAGTATATATACTTTAACCATAAGTGTGTGGTTTCTGACCCCATATCTCTTTTAATATCATATTAACAAAATACATATTCAAATATTCAGACTAAATAATTGCAACACAAAAGGAATTTTACTTCTGAGTCACTAAAATACAAAATCATGTTTCTGGTGATTGTCTCAGCAAATGCTGGTTCATCATACTGGTAAGTAATGCTAGCTGCAGTGGATGTTATTCATTAGAATGTCGAGACTTAATAGACTTAATAGTAATAAAATTGTCAATTAGATTTTCTTAAATGTCTCCTTATGTTCTTTTAAATTTACATGTCAATAGCTATAATAGAAAGTTAAAATATGGGAAATTAAAATGAACATATCACTTGCATTTGGAGTTCCAGTTTTTGCTTTTTTTTCTCTCCCTCTTATTAGATACAATGATATATTCCCTCAAGGTGAAAAAAGAAAATGTGGCCAACCTGAAACTTCTTCCTTTTAGAGAAGAAAGTAATTAGAATTTTATAGAGCCTAGTAATGTAATTTTTTTTGTTATTTGAAACTCTTTCTGCATCTTTAGTTTTCAGTTTCACAGTGTGAATGTTAAATCTAGATTTCTGGAAAAACAGGGAAAAGACTAATTCCATTTGTCTGTAGCTAAATCATATTGTTCATATATATATTATAATATATATTATACATTACAATCATGTATATTGAAATATCTGAGCTTGAGTTTATTATCAATGTATCATTTAAATATATACATATATTAGAATTTAGGAAACTTTTGGCGTGCTTATAATTATCTGTGTTTCTGCTATTGAGTCATTTTGATGTTCTCAGAGACTAGGAGAAGATTTCAAATGACTTTCTTACTCAAAAACTCTACCCATTCTTCTGACAGTCTCTCCCTCTCTGTCCAGGTTGAGGGTTCAATTCCTATTAATTAGATGAAAACTTAATTGATACATTCTATTTCTTCAGTTTTAATGAAGCGATGTATATTATGTGTTAAAAATAACTCTCTGAATATTGTGTTTTGTAGAGATATTATACACGTTTAAAAGTAAATTCCTTTTCTATTCATTTAATAAACTCAAACTATGCCTATAAAAATGGTGCCAGAACAAATTTGATTCACATTGGCAAATGTCTTTTTTCCCACTGCTGCTCTTCTTTATACTGTTCCCTTCTCATAGGCTTTTGTTCTGTTTCTGGCCTTTTCAGAATCTGGGATTTTATAAAACTTTCTCTTCTTTGGTTATAAATTGCAATGATTTTGCTCTAGCTAAACTTCACAATTGCTACAGGTAGAATTCTGGTAAAAGTTAAAGACATTTTGTGTTTGATATATTGTGTACTGTGCTGTTTAATTTTTAAATAATTCATTTGAAGTTAACTATCAGGTTTAAAAGTAAACTGAAAACAAACATTCTTGTTCAAAAAGCACTGATAGGCTGGGTGCAGTGGCTCATGCCTGTAATCCCAGCACTTTGGGAGGCTGAGGCAGGTGGATCATTTGAGATCAGGAGTTCAAGACCAGCCTGGCCAACATGGTGAAACCCCATCTCTAACAAAAATAAAAATAAAAAAATTAACAGAATGGTAGTGGTGCACGCCTGTAATCCCAGCTACTCAGGAGGCTGAGGCAGGAGAATCACTTGAGCCTAGGAGGTAGCAGTTGCGGTGAGCCAAGATGGCACCACTGCACTCCAGTCCAGACAACAAAGTGAGACCTGTCTCAAAAAACAAAAACAAAAAGATCATTGACAGAGTACTATTTCTTGCCACTGTTACTTGGAATAGAGGTAGACTTTCCCCAGATTCCAGCCTACACACACATACACACACACACACACACACACACACACACACACACACACACAGAGAGAGAGAGAGAGAGAGAGAGAGAGAGAGAGAGAGAGTTTTCTATTAAAAGTTTGAAAATGTGAGAGAAGAAATTCCAACAGCATCTATATGAAATGATCCAGTGGTCAGTTCTACATACTGGCCAGGATTTCTGAAGAGATGTTGTGATAGTAAGAAAACAAGATTTGGGATTCATCAGAATATGTTAGAGTTTATACTTAAAGCTATACACTTTGGGGAAAGATTAAAAGGAAAAAATTAAATATGTATGTAATGGACCCCAGGATAATACCTATGAATATGCCAGTAGCTAGATTTTAGCAGAGGAATAGGACCAGAAAGAGGAGCTGATGGAAAAGCAGCCAGTTATTTCAGCAAGCCAAGAGAAGTTGTTTCATGGAAGTGTCATGTAGATCATAAATCAGAAGATGACTTGGTGACTAAAAAGTGACCACTGGATCTGGCAACAGAAACGCTACTTTGACATTAATAATAGCAATTATAAAGGCTGAGATGAGAACCTTTTTGGGAAGAGAAACTGAGGTGGACAAGTCTCCAAAAAATTGACAGATAACAGATGATTTCCCTACAGAGGAGAGTAGAGAAATGGAGTTCTGAAGGGGAAGTCTTCAGTGTGTTTTGTTTTTCTAGATAGACAGAGTATAAAGTGTCTCTGCTGTCTTTTTAATGAAGTTTACTATAATCATACTGAAACCAGTCCAGTTGCCCCATTGAATTAATGTTTATGGTTTCTTTTAAATAAACATGGAAATTGGCACTCCCAGTCTTAAAACGTGAGGAAGTTACAAATGTCTTATCTGACTCTTTTTCTCAGGACTCCCAGATAGTATCAAGGATCTGAAAGTTATCAGATCACTCCATCTGGACAATGAGACTCTAGACCCCTCACCCATCACAATTGCCTAAGCAACCACCTGCTTCTTGTTGACCAACTCCTCTTACTTACCCCTCCTTGTCTCCTGTGTTCCCATATGGATATATTTTTTTTTCCTTTTATATAAACTCCTAATTTTAGTAGTTCAGAGGTACAAATTTGAGACAGATCTTCCATCTCCTTGCATGTAGCACTCAAATAAAACCTTCTTTCCTGCCAATAACTTGCTGTCTCAGTGATTGTCTTTCTGTGCAGAGAGCAGCAGGACATAGACTGAACCCTTGGTCTAAAGTTCTACCTACAAAAATCATTTTAGTTTTTCCTGTATTTTTGTGAGACAGACTCAAGACTAACCAGTTTTATGTCATGTCAGGGATTTTTGATTCTTGATATATTTATAAGCTACATGTATATATGATTTCTTTGCTTAGATCTATTATTATCTTTTTGTATGTCATTACTGTCATATTTTTTCTAAGTCATTTTCAATAGATCATGTTTTATTTAATTTACCTGAATATTTTTTCTAGATATTTTATTCTGTGCTATTATTTGAAAACTCCAAATCAATTTTTCTTTCAGAGTATTTATCTTTTAAGGTATTTCCATTATGCCTTCCTTTTATAAAATACAGTGATTTCATAAAAATTTTTTATTTTTATCCTCTGGCTAAGGTTTTGTTCTTTCTATTATTTTTTTCTGAGGTAGTATAAGGTAAGGTAAGGTAAAACTGAAATTGAATTTCAGTTCTTCACTGCTGTATCTTTGCTGCAGTGTCCCTATCAAGGATTTGATTCTTTCAACCCTATACATCGATTTACACATGTTTGTTCTACATCACTGTTTTTAGATCACAGGCACCTCACCTCAAGCTGTTTCTTCCTGTCTGGTTTCACTGATATTCTTATTTATATTAGCTGGTTATCTTCAAGTCTCTAGATTAGGGAAACAGAAAGTAAGGCTTGGTGTTTCTTCCAGTGTGTGCCTAGTTTCTCTTCATCTACTGAAACATGAACGTATTAGCTTGATTCTCAAAATCTAGGGTCATGAAAATCACTTAGATTCTTTGGTAAAACCAAATTTCCAGAAGCCATAATTTTTTCATATGTTCTGATTCAGTAGATCTGAAGTAAGTCTTGATGAATTGCTTTTCCAACATTTCCCAAGGCTGCTGCTGCTGTTTTTCTGGGGATCTCATTTTGAGAAAGATTGATAAAGACTGAAGGAGTTCCCCACATCACCAATGTTAATTCAAAAATGATGGTCATTCATGGTATCTTATTCCTTGTATGGTTTAGCTCTGTATCCCCACCTAAATCTCGTCTCTAATTGTAACCCCCATGTGTAGAGGGAGGGACATGGTGGGAAGTTATCGAATCATGGAGACAGTTTCCCCCATGCTGTTCTCATTACAACGAGTGAGTTCTCATGAGATCTGGTGGTTTAAAAGTTTCACACTTCTTCCTTCACTCTTTCTCTCCCACTGCCATGTAAGATGTGCCTAGCTTCCCCTTTGCCTTCTGCCATGATTCTAAGTTTCCTGAGGTCTCCCCAGCCATGAGGAATGTAAGGCAATTAAAGATTTTTTTTTCTTTGTAAATTACCCAGTCTCAGACAGTTCTTTCTAGCAATATGAAAATGGACTAATGCACACCTGTAATCCCCACACTTTGTGAGGCTGAGGCAGGAGGATCACTTGAGGTCAGAAGCTGTCACCACACCCAGCACACTTTTCTTGCATTATTTTTTGCACAGAAAAGGTCTCATTATATTGGCCATACTAGTCTCAACACACTTGTAGTCCCAGCTACTTGGGAGGCTTATGCAGGAGTATCGCTCACAGTAGCCTCTACCTCTTCCACACCACTACATCCAGCCTGAGCAAAAAGGTAAGACCTTGTCTCAAAAACAAAAAAAAACAAAAAAAAAAGAAAGAAAAGAGAAACAAATATGACTTCTTTTTTATCATAAGCATACAAGAACATCTGTTGAAAGATCCTAGTCACTCTAGTATTCAATGTGCTTCAACTCACAATCATTTGAACCAAAGCCTTTTTCACATCAATGATGGAAAATTTAATTAAATCCTGTGAAAGTTGATCATAACAATAAAGATATTGCCATCTACTTAATGAGCCATCCAGACACTTCACTTCAGACTCTTGCATTACTTGATGTACTCTCCCTTTTTTACTCTCTTTCTACAGTTTTCAATGTCTTTTTAAGAAACCTGTTAAACACATACTTGAGTAATATATCTCTTCCTTGCCAGGCAAGCAATAATGTCATATCTATTCCAATACCTATTTGTTAGTCTTATTTTTGACCATTTATATTTGTTTTATATACAACATAATCAATTAAGAAAATGTTAGTAGCTTTAAAAACACACATGTATTACCTCATAGTTTCTGCAGGTGAAAAATCCAAAGGTGAATTAGATGAGTCATTTGCCTAAGGCCTCACAAGACTAAAATCAAAGTATCATCCAGAACTGGTTTATAATCAGAAGGCTCCACCAGGGGACAAATCTGTTTAGTATCTCCCTTAGGTCATTGTTAGAATTCATATCCTTACAGTTGTAGAGTTCTGTCAGTTTGCTTCTTCAAAACCAACCACATATGGAGAAAGATTGGGGTAAGTTAACAAACGGAGTCTTAACAAATGTATCACATATGGCATACCTTTGCCATATTCTCCAGGCTAGATGCAAGTCACACATTCTTCTCACAGTAAGATGAGGAAGTGATTCAGAAGCATGAACCACAAACAGCAAGAAACATCAAGATCACTTTTTAACCTGTCCACTGCGTCATTTAATAGCTTCTCTTAAGTAAATGTAGCAGCTATTAGTTAATTCCAATGATCATCTTCTATTTTTTTCAGAATTTTTTATGATGAAGCTTAAAAGATGATGATGAACTCCCATTTAATAGCATAGTCACAGCTGAGGTATAATAATAATAGTAGTGAAATAATAAATAAGTAACATAATAAAATCTGTAATAATAGTTTATCATAATTGATTTACTTCTTTAGGAGGAAATATTCTTAATGGCTATTTTTCAAATATCATAATTTCTTAAAATTTTTAATATGTTGGTGAATACCATATATACAAAAACAAAATTAAATGGTTGATGGCAGAAACTTTAAGACAGGTATCATGTCATTTGTTATTCTAAAATTGCAATGTAAGAATCTTCCTGCCTACATAAAAAGCTAGTACAGATGTTGACAACGTTCTGAACAAAATATTTAATCAATATTCCAAATATATGTATTCATTTAAAAGTACTATATCTCACATGCCATTAAATATAAATTTATTGAGGTTTTCTAATCCCTAATATTCCACACTAAAACTAATTTCAACATATGAGGTAGGCTTTGAACAATATACCTAGGTAAGTTAGAAAGATTTGTGAAAAGATTCATAAAACTATTTTGTTTGTAAACTTTCAATGCTTATTGTCATTCACACATCTTTAGCATTTTTCTGAAAGCATTTTTTTCCCATACTACCTAAACATAATTTAACATGTAATAGAAGGGAAGTTAGATTTCTCACCTCTCATGAAAATCCTGGGAAGGGATTTTTATGTTTAGACAGTTTTACTCTTTGTAAACCTCAGAAAAGCTGATGCACTGTCTTTTACGTGTTTCTGTAATTTTAGCAAATATCTGAAAATCCAAAAGCTTTCAGCATTTTAACTTTTATGTGTTAACTACTTGTTAATGCACCAATATGCACATATTACACAGAATGATTCTGTTCCCATGTTTATTTAACAGGACTATTTTCAATTTCTTTGGTCAAGTTGGATTTTGACAATTTCATTTTTTTATTTTGCTCTAATGGTATTTCGTAATAAAAATGTCCCATTTTGTTTGTTTGACAGGAACAAAATTTAAACCTCTAATTTCTACCTAATTTCATGAAGATCTCGCTTCAACATAGTCTTACAAATAAATTAAACTGACTTTTATTTCACTCTGTAAAGATAAAATGTTCATTAATGTTGCCAAATAGTACATTGTATATATTAATCTAATACTCTTAAAGACAGTTAAGTTTAATATTCTTAACTGGATTGAAGTCATAGATCACTAGAATAGCATTTAATTAATACTTGGCTTCTCTTTTTCTATGAAGATCTGTTAATGAGGTTTGCTATGGAAGAAAAATGATGCATTCCTAATAGTCTAAGAAGTACAAATAAGTACCAACAACAAATAAACATAAATTTTTGGTTATTTCATACAAATTGAAACAAATTAAATCTCCATTTTGGACAGTTTTTTTATGACAGCTAAGTCAATCGAAACTTTAATAGATTAAAGTTGAATAATTTATAAACTTTTAAATTGAATTTCATTAATATATTCCTATGAACTTTTAAGTTTTGACTATATTAATATAAAATATATATCATGTTTATGTTCCTTAATTTTATACATATATATGTATCTATATGACATCTTCCTTTCTTCTCCTGAATTATTACTGTTGTAGGACTTTTTCCTCAGTTCAGCTAAGAGCAGTTTTGTGTCATAGGGCCACGAGAGATTAGGCTCACACTTTTAAGGGTGAGAAAAAATGGAATTTATTGGGCAAAAAGGGAAACAGGGGCCCTCTGCAAAGCCAGAGTCCTGCTAGTGTGCTTCCTGCCTCTCAGATTGAGTCCCAGGTTCCACCCAAGAAGAGAAGGGGCCAGGATTCTACCTGTTGCAAATAGCACAAACTTACATGGGGCCCCTGCAGTGCGCACTCCTCCCTCCAGTGGGCGCCCCTCCAGTGCACAGGCTAGCTGGAGCTTCTCTGGGGACCTCTTCCTTCCTGGCTCTCTCAGTATAAATTAGTAATTCAATCCAGAGTCCAGGTAAGACTCAAGCATCCCTCAAAGATGTTTTAAAATACTACTATTATGTAGATCAGAATGTCTGGTTTCTTTTTTTTGAGTCATACTTGAAACTATGGATCATCTTGATATATTAATTTATAAGTGATTACAAAATGTTACTATCTTAGTTTGCTAAAATATTTTAGACTTTTATGCTTTTATAAAGATTTATCTTCTAATCACCCATGTGATTACCTTAAGATATAATCCATAAAAGATTCTATCTTGTGTAATCCTTTTTTCTTGTATTTACTATTTAAAAATAATAAAATTATGTGTGTGTGTGTGTGTGTGTGTTTGTGAGTGTATATACTTACTTCTTTCAGTTTCCCTATGGACTCATGAAAAGTGTTTTAGATCTACTCAACAACAATTAAAGCACATTTTTGTTCATTCTGCCTAAGCATAGTAAATCAATTGCTGTGTCAGTTTTGCAAAAGAGAACAGATTTATTCACAAGTCTGCCCAGCAAGGATGTGAGAGTGCAGTTCTCAAATGTGCCTCCCTGAAGACAAGGCTTAAGATATTTGTGAGTTAGAGAAGCAGGTTGGTCTAAGGCATGGTGAAAAGTGGTTGACAGTATAGAAAAATGAAGCAATTACTGCTCTACACACAGGTTGTCTGGGTTCATGTCATAAGTTCAGAAAATGGAGGGATTAGCTTGACTTGAGAGTAGAGTTTTAGGCCCTCTCATGTCAAAAGTCTACCTCTGAGCGGCCAGGTGCGATGGCTCACATCTGTAATCTCAGTACTTTGGGAGGCCAAGGCAAGTGGATCACATGGTCAAGAGATCAAGACCAACCTGGCCAACATGGTGAAACCCACTCTCTACTAAAAATACAAAAATTAGCTAGGCGTGGTGGTGCAGGCCTGCAGTCCCAGTTACTCTGGAGGCTGAGGCAAGAGACTCACTTGAACCAAGGAGGAAGAGATTGCAGTGAGCTGAGATCGTGCCACTGCACTCCAGCCTGGGCAACAGAGCAAGACTCCATCTCAACAACAACAACAACAACAACAACAACAACAACAACAACAAAAGTCTTATGTCCTGGGCATTTGCATAGGCCCCGTTGAAAAGTCACTGGTCTCAACTGTTTTGAACTAACAGGAGCTGCTCCAGGTTCCTGAGAAACAACTGAAGTGACCATTACCATGGTGACGTATATATGTTATCTATTAAGTAGCCAGTGAAGATTAAGTTCCTCTAGTCAGTGGTGTGGCCATCATCTAGTATGGTCTTCAGCTTCATGGAAAGGAAAATAACAAAAACAGTTTGGTGTTTTTTTTTTCCTGTAATTTTCCCTTGAGATGTAGTATCATTAAGCATATACAGTCAAATTTGTTTATTAAAATCACTAAAATTTTGTTTTTGGTCATATACATGTATGTACACACATTTGTGATTATATATGTATATGTATGTACGTGCATAGGTATGTTATGTATGTATGCATACACAAAAACATATGAAATTAAGATACATATAGAGAGAGTCTATTCTTTTACTGCATCTTCTAATTTTTGTTCTTACATGCAATGGCTTTTACATTTTCAAATGTTCTTTTTATAATGTAGTCTTCACTAAATCTTCTACTAAATCTTTCATATTAACGACTTTTACTTTCATGGATATATAATAAGCATTGATAATAATTAGAGTTGTTTTTATACTATTTGCCAATTCTTATGCCTCTAATTTCTTTCTTTTGTCTAATTGCATCAGCCAGTTCTTCTAACACAATAATAAGCAGTAATCAGGATAAAAAGATATCCTGCTGTTCTTCCTAACTTTAAGTCCAGAAATATGCTCTTGTGTATCCCCATTTAGAGTAATAAAGACTTTATGATTTAATAAGAGTATTTTTTATTAATCATGTGAGAGACTAGTCAATTTATATTTTGTTAAGTGTTACTAACATCATTGATTATTGAATTGTGTTTTTTTTTTTCTTTAGCCTCATAGATAATTATACGTTTTTCTCCTTGGCAGTGCAATGCATTATGATAATACATTTTAAATATGAAATGAGAATGAATAACCTTCATTCCTAAACCCATCGAGTTTGAATAAAAATGTCTAGACATTTTGCTATTATTTTATCTAAGATTTTGTATACACACAAAAATACATCATTTGTGTATATGATAATTTAGTTTTTGTTTACAGGTTTGGTAATCAACTTGATTTATTAATAAATTTGGAAAATTTTCTAGCCTTTTGTTTGTTCTGAGTTAGCTTAGTACTGAGATGTTTGAACACATATCCATGGGGAATACTCATGAGTTAATATGATATAAATTTGGTAAAATTTCCTTGAAGTTACCATCTTGGGCTGGCACTTTAATCTTAAGGGGCATTTGTTATCTTGTTTATTTGATTATGGTTCTCTACAAAACTATCAATTTAATCTGTTCATTTTTATTCTATTTTCACTGAGTTGTACAAAGTATTCCCACAATAGGTTTAGTTTTTTCTTTTTCTTTTTTTTTAAACATATATGTTTTAGATGTTATTTTTTTCTGTGATGTAAAATTTGTATATATGTGCTTTCTCCCTCTCGTTTTGTCTACTATTTTAATTGTGACATTTTCAAATTAATGATTTTTGCATTTATTAACTTTCTCTTTTTTTTTTTTTTTTTTTTGAGACAGAGTTTTGCTCTTGTTGCCTAGGCTGGAGTACAATGGCATGATCTCAGCTCACTGCAACCTCCACCTCCCTCATTCAAGCGATTCTCGTGCCTCAGCCTCCCAAGTAGCTGGTATTACAGGCTTGCACCACCATGCTTGGCTAATTTTTGAATTTTTAGTACAGATGGGGTTTCTCCATGTTGGTCAGGCTGGACTCAAATTCCTGACTACAGATGATCTGCTGCCTCAGCCTCCCAAAGTGCTGGGATTACAGGCATGAGCCACCTTGCCTGGCCTTTTAACTTTCTTTTAATTTTTTCCTAACTCTTTCTGCTTTCTACCTTTCTTCTTAGTCCCTCTATCTTGTTAAGCTATTTTTCTGTTTTTAGTTTTGAGTACATAATTCATTACATTGTTGTTGTTGCTTTCTATTGATATAAGTATTTTATGCAATATATTGTCCCCTGATATTTATTATATTTCATAGACTATTAAATTATTGAATTACCATTCTTCTAAATAAATGCTACCACTCCATTTTCCCCTTAGGCCTACATGTTAAAAATAATGTTTTTGATGTTTTAGGTGACAGAAGTTTTGCAATCTTGTTAATTTCTATCTTATTTTTCCAACACTATTATTTGGAATTCATTAAAGAGCACTTTGGGGCCTAAAATATAGTTGATTTTCATGTGCACTTGAAAATAAGTTATATTATTTACTATCTTAGTTCAGAGTGTTTTATTTATACAATCTACCTTCTTGATGATGTGTTGTGTGTTTCTTATCTATAATAGTTTTGCCTATTTGATCTGTTTTGGACTGAACTATAAGAAACATTTTTTATTATAGTTGTTGTAGCCTTTATTTTTTTCTGAAAGCCGATTCTGATTTATTTGAAGCAGTAACATTGCTAACATAACCACATTGTGAGTTTCAGTCTTTAGTATCATAAACATCTCTTGCTATCTTTTAAGTGTTTTTATATCTGTTTAACTTGTCTAATATTAAGATTGAAAACAATGTTGTTTTCTTTTGTCCTTTCACCTGATATATTTTGACTCATTTGGAAACATTTAACTTTTCTGAATCTCTGTTTTAAGTTTTTTTTGTATGTGTAGTTTTGGATATTGCTTTGTTAGATCATTTATATTTAGAGTGCTTCTTTTTAGGATGATCCATTTTTGTATTTTTTTATCACTGTTTTTATAATGCTAGTTTGTATTGGACTTTGCTTTCAAAGTATATTATTTATCTACCTTGAGTTGAACTTCTCCCTGTTATATTGATGACAATTTTATCAGTTTCTTCCAACTTATGCTAGAGTAACTTTGCTCAAATTCTATGATTTCTTTGTACACAGCCACTCATAATAACTCTCAGAATCTCTGTCTTCATATTGTTTTCAGAATAACTTAATTTTGAATAATGTTTTTCTTTATTCAGAGTGCATGTGACAATGTTTTATTTCCTAACTAGAGAAAAAATTACAATATCAAACTAATCAAAACGATATTGCATGTGATATGCTTTTCGGTTTATGGTAGCAAGCTTAAAGTGAAGTGAAAATGATTGCCATATAGTTAATTGGTGGAAACATAGTCATCATACTATTGAAGAACACATACCTGTGAGAAAAAGATTAATTTCTAGGTTACTAGGGCTGTTGTTCAGGTTAAATTGACAGCCTTTATTAATGAACACAATTTGTTTTACTTCATAAACTGAAGAGCAGCCAATTTGTCTTTATATTGATAAGAAACCACTTTTATGGTCTACTTTTCAAGGACATTTTTTAATAAGTGAAAATATCCACAAATAAAGTTTTATTTCTGCTGTTAAAATTGTGTAAGTGAAAAAGGCCAATAACTACTATTTTTATAGTAGTCTTTTTGAATAACATTCACTTCTCTGTCTCTCATTTTAAAGAAAATAAAACCAATTTCTAGGCCTTGGCGTTCATTGATAAATCAATTTTTTTCACTATTTTGTATGTATTCCATAAAAACCAACAAACATCATACTCATCTCTTACAGGTTTCTTAATCGAAATGAGAATTTCATATATCAACTTCAATAACAGTAACATTCATGATGACTTCTGTAGATGTTTTAATTGTATTACCCTCGACAGGTTTGACAGATCCAGCAGAAAATATAGGAAATTATTCCAGGCTTGATTTTCTGTTTTAAATTTTACTATAGATTAATATAATGTGATTAAGTGTATAAGTCTTTTTCTCTAATGCAGTTTATAAAATTTAATAAACTAAACACACTAAATTGTTTTATCAAATCTCTTTAAGTTTTTAAAGCCACACTTCTGTTTCTGTACTCTTAACATAAACAGTACAAAAGAAATCTTAATGCATATAGTGGCATTCTGCAGGCAAGGCATTTTTTAAAAAATCTGCATTATTGTGATATAATTGACACCTAAAATTGTATATACTTAATGTGTACAATGTAATGATTAGATATAAACACACATTATGAAATGATTACCATAATAAAGTTCATTAACACAACAATCCCCACACATAGTTACTTTCTAAAAAGTTTTGGTGAGAATGCTTAAGATCTACTTTCATATGAACATTCAAATAAAACATACGGTATTGTCAACTATAGTCACGACATGGTGTGCATCAGATCTTCAAAATGTATTCATTTTATAACTGAAATTTTGTACCCTCTGACCAACATCTCTCCATTCCCCCAATTTAGTTCCTGGTAACTACAATTCTATACTATGTTCCAATGAATATAATTTTTTTTTGTTTTAGATTTCACCTGTAAGTCACACCATACTGAATTTTTTTATCCTTCTGCGATTGGCTTATTTTATTTGGCATAATGCCCTCCAGCTTCATTCATGGCGCAAATTCTAGAATTTCCTTATCTTTAAATGGTTTATAATATTTCTATATGCCACAATTTCTTTATCTATTTACTTCACAGTGGATATTTTGGCTGTTTCCAGATCTTGACCGTTGTGAATAATGTTGTGCTGAACATGAAAATGCAAATATTTCTTCAAGATAATGATTTTATTTCCTTTGAATATATACCCAGATGTGAAATGAGATTGCTGGATCATATGTTAGTTCTATTTTTAATTTTTTGAGGAGCCTCCATATAATTTTTCATAATGGGTGTAACAATTTACCTTCCCACCAACAGCGTACAAGGGTTCCCTTTTGTCCACATTTTCTGCAAATAAGACATGGCCATCCTATACCTTCTACCACAGAAAGTCTTTTTTCATTGTACCTTGATCATAATAGGTATTCACCTCTGGTATTATCACTACTGAAATTCTAATACCTTTACTCACTGCAAATACCACCATGCCCCCAGCGTCAGACTCATTAACCAATTCAGGTATATCTGAAATATTGGGAGATAAAATTACTATTATAAGATTTTAAATTTTGGTGGATATAGTCATTAGAATGTCAGATGAATCTATATATGATTTTGGAGGAAAAATAATTTCTCAGGAAAAAAGCATACATCATAAATCTGTCTTCTACAAAAAAAATTATAAATATAGCTATTAAGTCAAACAATCACAGCTCCAGGGATGATCACAATAATTACTAATTTAATAGGAAAAAGAGAACTAATATAGATTTAGACTCAATTTACATGAAAGTTCAATTACAAACAGCCATTAATGTATGTCTTCATCTTCTCATCTAATCTACAGAGAGAAAAGTGCTGCAAATTTTGAAAAATGTGTTTTCGTTTTATTTGTTATTTCTTGAGGGAAGATTTAATTATTTGGAAGATACTTCTAACTCAAGTTGTAGGGACACATGTCCCTCATTAGAAAAAAAATTTTGATAAGGAAACACATTGAATTCACCAAAAGACAGTACATAGAGGAAATAGATGAACTGAGTATGTTCCACATGACATCAGAGAAGGAAAGAAAAAAATAATGTGGCAGATACTTGGCAGTCATAGCACCTGTAATACTTTATTATACCAATAATGAAGTATCAGCAACATAGCATAAAAATTATTTCATTGCTGATATATAATGTAAATTTCAGTATCTCCTCCTAAAACATTACAGTGGAAATGTGCCTAGTGTCAATATTGCTGTAAGTAGCACATGATCTAATTCAAAGGCTTACCAGATATGTACTCAATTTTTTATATCTTATATTTAAAATTTTATTGACTATTACTACAATGATCTATTTCATAAGAAGAAAGGGTAGAGGGAAACTTCATTATTTTACTACTTGGAACATTATGACAAACACTGCCTAGACAATATCCAGTCTCTACTTTTCCCTCATAAACAGAGCAGGAATTTTGTTCATAGAAATTCCAACAATACCATGTAAATAGAAGATTACTGGATATACTACCAAAAATCTTTTTTTTTTTTTAATAATGAAAGAGGACTGGAATATACATTGTGTCCTTGGCTTTTTGCTCTTCTCCCTTTCTATTTGCCTATAATGAGGGCATGGTGACTAAAAACACAGCAATTATCTTGTGAGCTTGAAGAAACTAACATGCATATTATGAATGACAGAGAAACAGACAGAGATATACAAAACATGAGACTAGAGAGCAGACATGGGATCAGAGAAACCACTATGACAGGCTTGAATTGATTTTTTTGATGGTCACATAGAAAGGGGTATCAGTATATGTATATTACTAGGAAATATGAGCTTATTCCTCTTATTGTTTACAGGTATATTAAGATATCTTTTGTACAAAATAATACTAAAAAAGGGGAAGTTTATAATGCTGTCAAAAAAATGAAGTGATCAATTCTAACACTAAGTGCATAACATTGGCATGTCTGTGGCAAGCTTTTACCTTCATTCATATTTGAGTAAACCTTAATATATTACAGGCATAAATATTTGTGTACATCCTCTGTTTTGCATTTTTAAGTTATTACAATTACAATTAAAATACCATAGAATTCTACGTCTGTTTTAGATTATTAAAACTGTTCTCAGAATCACCCAAGAAAATTCGTTGTGTAACAAATTCAAATCAAAATTTAAACACATAAAGTCAAACATCCTCCCAAGGCAAATTAAATATTCAGTGACCAAATAGTCTTGATTTAATAGCTATTGTCAATAGGACTACCGGCATAGTGCTTTGCTTGTGCCCATAATTTTCTATGACTTTTTTCAAAAGTTAATTCTGCAATTTAAGAGGTGATTATTTTCTTCTTTAACTTTAACACTTTGAAGTGTTTCACTAGAATGAAAAATTATGGATCAGTCTTCTTTAAACCGTATTATTGATTGACTTAGTTAAGCAAACACACATGGTTTAATTAAATGGTATTGAACCTGAGGCTGTAAAAAGTAGTATAGAGAATCTAATTGGAAAATGAGGTTTTCAGTAAATATCTAATTAACTTTTAAAATTTAGGACAGTATGTGGAAATTTATATCTAGAATGTAGTCTACTATACAACTTGGAAATATCTGTAAAATTGGATAACATTTGGTGATAAACTTGCAAAAATTTTAAATAATATATAATAATTGCTCATACTTTGAAGGTACATGTGATATTTTTATGCCCATATACATTGTGTAACGATCAAATCAGGACAATTGGGATATCTATAACCACAAACATTTATCTTTTCTTTGTGTTGGGAACATTATAGATCTTCTACCTATTTCAAAATATACAATAAATTATTGTTAGTTAAAATTTCTTTTCTGTACTATTAAATACTATAACTTATTAGATAAGATCTAATAGAACATCTATTCTTGTAGATCCTATCTACTATCAAATACTATAACTTTCTATTTGACTGCATTTTTGTACCTTTTAACCAACTTCTCTTCATCCTCCCTCCTTCCTTCCCTTCCCAGCCTCTACTAACCACCCTTCTCTACCTCCTGGAGATTCACTTTTTTTGCTCCTTCTTGTGAGCAAGAACAGGCAGTATTTGTCCTTCGGTGCCTCAGTTTTCTCACACAATGTAATATAATCTAATACCATCCATGTTGCTAAGTACTAATAGATTTTATTATAGTAGTCCTGTGTATGCCAGAATCTTTTTTTTTTTTTTTTCTGAGATGGAGTCTCACTCTGTCACCCAGGCTGGAATGCAGTGGTGCAATCTCGGCTCACTGCAACTTCTACCCCCTGGGTTCAAGTGATTCTTCTGCCTCAGCCTCCTGAGTAGCTGGGATTACAGGTGTGCACCACCAAGCCCAGCTAATTTTTGTATTTTTAGTAGAGACAAGGTTTCACCATCTTGGCCAGACTGGTCTCAAACTCCTGACCTCAGGTGATCCTCCCATCTGGGCCTCCCGAAGTGCTGAGATTACAGGCCTGAGCCACCACGCCCGGCCATATGCCAATATCTTAAATGGATTTAACATTAAGAAGATGTTTCACTAAAAAGTCAGTGAGATAACTAAGACTAAAACCTATATGAAAAATAAAAAATGTTCAAGACATCTTTGTTTCATTCTGATATTAATATATATCTTCCTTTTTGATCCGTGTGTCAAATTTTAGTTTTTTCTGTATTCAAATGTATTTATTGGTGACTGTTCAAAATTGAGAAAGATGATATTAAAGGTCTAATTTAGAAACTTTAACATTTTGTACATCATTGTAAATAAAACAAACTTTGGGAGAGAATATTGACATACGAGTTATTTTTTCCTCCTGAAATTTTTTGCTTTGTCAGTATTAATTTTTAAAAAGTTAACATTTTAGGGAATATTTGAGGGTTAATAACTCTGCATCCTCATCAAACAATCAGCAGATTCTAGATAAGCTTTTTATTCAAAATGAAGTTAATGTATAAAAAGAGGCATGAGACAGGATTACTCAATGTTTACTGTTAGCAATACGGTAAGTATGTCCAAATCTATGGGCGATTTTTTTTGTCCGTTATCCCTCAGCTCTGGAATGCAATGTTTTGCATTTTAACAATTATTTTTATATGTATTTCTCTCTCGCTCTTTCTTTCCACCCTCTACCCATCTTGATTAGGTAATATCTGTTGTTTTATCTTCAAGTTTACTGTTTTCTCAGCTGTACTGTTTACTAATGAGGCTCTGAAAGTGTTTCATCTCTTTTATTATGTTTCATATCTAGCATTTTCATTTCATCCTTTTCTGAAAGTTACTATCTCTCCGATAAATTATCAATCTAATCTTACTCACTTTCTACTTTTTTCATTAGAGTTTTTAACATGTTATATTTAATATTAGATTTAAAATAAAAGTTATCTCAATTTCCTTACCATATACCTCCAGTATTGTTACTAAAACACCAAGGGTTTGGAACTCTGTCCTGTTGTTTCCTGCACAGAGAGCCAATCACTAAGATGTCAAGTATTGCCAAAGAAGAAGGCTTTAATAGGGTGCTGGCAGCTGAGGAGATGGGAACTCAGTCTCAAATCCATATCCTTGATATGAACAAAGGTTTATATAGCAGGAAAGAAATGTAACAATGTGTAAGAAAACAGGAACTTAAGAAAACAGGAACTTGGGAGGGGCAAGGAAGCAATCATGATGAATGAGGGGTCCAACATTTGATGACAGCTAATGTGGTGAGCTGGTTTCAGTTCTTTGATTTTTTTTTTGTGTGTGTGTGGGAGTACTAAAGGTTATTTCCTGAGGAAGAAACTTAGATTACTAACAAATAACAGGTTTCAAGCTTTTTGAGATCAAAAGGGTCAATTTCTATGTTTATATATAAAAAAAGTCAAACAATCTATGGGGCAATTGGGTCAATTTCAGAATTTATGTCATATTTAAGTCTGACTTGTAATTGTTTTATAACTTAGCACAATGTTGTTCTTTCTTGGCTTCTCACATACCTTGGAATTTTTATTGAAAGCTGGATATCTTGTGTAGGAGACAGTACAGAATGAGGTAAATCCATTTGATGCCACAAATCAGAAAACCCTTACTTCTGCTAGCAATTTATTGCAGTAGTTTGAGTTAATTTTTTCAAGAGATGGTTGTGTTTGATATTTGCTGTTCTCTTTACCCTTAGGGCAATACAGATTTTTAATTGCTCTAGCATTATCTTACGTTAGAATATGAGCTTGTTTGCCAGAGGGCATTCTTAATGCTTATTGACGCTTATAATTAAGTCTTCTCTTTGCCCTACACCTCAGTGTGTATCTGTCTCTATCCTCTTGAAAATGTTTCTGCAAAGTTCCAAGGTTACTGAATCCAGTGCTTTTCTGGGGTGATATGGGGAGAGATGGGATCTCTCTTTGATTTCCAGGCTGGAGTGCTGGCCGGCAGTTGTGTAGTGACTATTCAAAGGAGTGCTTATAGTGCCTTATGCTTTTGAGCCTGGTGCTAGCTAGGAGAGAGTGGTGCGTTCTCTAGTTTTCTTAGCCACAGTTTTAGATAAGTGTATCTGTGTCCCTGTGTCTCTGTACTATAGCTTCAGTGTACTTTTCCCTTTCCTAGGTCTACTCCTGGGTCCAGCATTTTTTCTGTTCTTCCTCCTGTGCTAAAGGATTTTCTGTTTCCTTCTTCTGACTGCAATGGGTTGTTGCCAGTAACAAAAAGTGTTTGTTGTGATTCCTGTAGTAGATTAAGGCTTTTGTTATTCACAGGAAATAGGGGAGAAGGTTTCAGCCGGAGTATTTGCTCCTCTCACATTTCCACTGTTTCTGTTCTTTGGACCTACTCCTTGAGGATGCTTTTTCAGGAACATTTCTATCCTTTTTGCTTGTTTTGTTTTTGTCATGTCTGATGGAGGAATAAAGATAGAAATAGGATAAAAGTTACCTCTATAATCTGTGGATCTTGGGGCTTTACACTTTCTCATCAGCCAATGCTTGAGCTCTACCAATGGGTTAACTCTCCTAAAGATATTCTTTATATGAGTGTCTGGCTGTATCTGCTTCATCTAAGCAAGTACCAAATCCTATCTCTCCATTCATCTACTTGATTTCCATAGATTCTCTGTAGGTTAAGGGAAAATGGTAAAATACCAGAGCTAATATTGTTTTATTTTTAATTATTTTTTTCGTGTATAGTGACACTGTATCCAAGTCTCTATATCATGAAAAAAGGAAATCTGAAGTCCCAAGTTATTTCCTAAGGTGTTACAAACATGGTCAATTACCAAAAGTAGTTATGTAGTCTAGTGCTGTTAAGTTCCAGTGTTCAGAAAATGAAACAGTGGTAATGATCAAACCCACACACTATAATCTGGATTTATGCTTTCATGCAAAAGAACTAATTCTAAAGTGAAAATCCCTCAAGTAATTCATTTATTTTATTCTTCTGTCAAGAAGAACACTTTTTCTACATGCTGGGTTTTAACTTACTCGGCTTAATTAATGATTTGATCAAATCACAAGAGTTCCAAGGCTGTATTTCCTCAATGCGTAAATTAACAGGATATCTTATTATTCTTCAGGTTAAAACTGCGCTGTCATTCATTAAGTAATCCTCTGTTCTTTTTTTGTGAACTTCAAAGAATAGTTAAAGAATAAGCTGCAAAATGCCCTGGGAAAATTTTAAATTATATTGCAAATTAGATATAACTACAGAAATTCAAAAAGAAAAATACACAGGCTTTAAGCTCAATGGCCGTCCTTATTTTACTGCTTTTACTTATATTTTTTAGTCTATATTTAAAACATGAATTATTAAAACTACTTCATTTTTTCACATCCTGATCTTAATGCTTACTTAAACTATTATTTATTTAGAGTAAAGATTTGTGGAAATAGGTATAATGCATTGGTGTGCAAAGGGAAGACTGACTTTCAAAATAACATGATTTAATTTATAATTTTTACCTATTTTCATAATTCCATGGTGTTTATATAATAATCATAGCTCATTTTAATCTAGCAATTTGCTATCATTGGATATATACAAGGGGAGAAATGCTTACAACCTCAATTTTTGTTAGCTAGTACAAGCAGCTTCCTTTAGATGACTTTAAATGATGTGATAACTCAATTTATAGTCTGAATACGTGCTTAGTAACAGTTGAGAATGTTTGAGGATCTTTCTTTTCACTCCAAAATTAAGGTTCAATTGTCAAATACAATGTCTTATAACTTTTGTAAATCATTTCTTTTTCTCTTTATTTCCTGCACCATTGCTCTCATTCCCTAAGAAACTGAGAGAAAAAATCTATTTCTTGAATTAATATTCTTTGGAGTAGAAGATTTTCCTCCAAATGTTGAACAATTGCTCTTTCATTTTGTATTTAAGAGCAAAAGGAAACACCATGCACCAGAGAAATCAGGAGGCTAAAATTGATCATTTAATTATGTTTTTAGCTTTACTATAAAAAGAACACAATTTGTTTGGTATCAAAAATACTTTTAAAACAACAAAAATTTAAAAAACAAATATAGGGATAAATGAATTCTTTTTTAAGTAAACGAAGAAAAGGGAACTATATAGAAAAATATACAATTTTTCAAACTAATACAAGGTGTAAAGATCTCATTCTTGAGTAAATTTCTAAGAAGGGGAGCTTAGTATAAAAACTGTACAAGATTGTTTATTCTCACAACTTATCATAAGATTACTAGACACATGATATACAAAAACAAAATATTTATTTTTGGAATACACTTGTCTGTCAGCATTAAAATAATCTTTAAAAAAATTAAGAACTGAGAAAAAAAACCAACCAAAAATAAACAGTAAAAAAATGAGAAATAATCAAAATAAAACAAATGTATATAATTAAGAGCCAGAAAAGAAATAAAGTAATACCTCATCTCAGTACCCCTGATGATAAAAGCTCTACGTAAAAACAGGAAATAAAATTCTTATTTCTAAGGATATATCAATCTAAATCTTTAAAGATTTAAATAGCATGCTGATTGAAATGTGAATATATCTTTCTGCTTTATTTAATCATATTCAAAACTTGATTGTGTCATGAATATATTTTATTTAAATAATTTTAACATCAATATGAAAAAATAAATAATGTATAGTTGCAATGGCTTTTGGAGATCAGAATAGACATTTGTTGCTCTGACCATTGATTATTTCTTAAATGTCTTCATTGCATGATTAGTTTAAAAATACAGGGACATTTAGAGGTGAAAATCATTTAATATAATTTTTATCAATCATCCAGTTTTATAAATAAGGGAACTACTATCCCAAAATGATAAACGTTTTTCCCAAGCTTTGCAGTGTTGCTGTTAAATAATGTTAAAATACTCAAGTTAGGCATGCTGGCTCATGCCTATAATCCCAGCATTTTGGGTGCATTAGGCAGGGGCATGGTTTCAGCCCAAGAATTAGAGACCAGCCTGAGAAACATAGTGAGACCTTGTCTTTACAAGAGAAAAAAAAAAATTGGCTAAACATGGTGGTGCGCACCTGTAGTCCCAGCTACTCCAGAGGTTGAGGTGGGAGGATCTCCTGAGCCTCGGAGGCCGAGGCTGCAGTGAGCCGTGATTGTGCCATTGCATTTCTGCCTGGATGACAGAGTAAGACCCTGCCTCAAATAAATAAAAATAAAATAAAGCAAACAAACAAACCAATACTCAATTCCAGCTATTGAATGATTCCATCTACGGTAAATTGATATACGTGATTAGGTCACCTATATCAATTTACCTTCCATCTCATTAAAAAAGGCTATGTATGTAACATTTATCTGTTTATAAGTAGTAACTCTGTAATATTTTGTAAATATTTACAGAATCACACTGACACTTTACTGTATCATTGTACTTAAGTTTGCAAAATGATTAACAATGTTTATTACAATTACTTTGAAATTTAAAATAGTACTCAAAACATTTTACAGTCTTTCTGCTAATTAAAATGATTTGCTTCAGAGGAACTATTTAATTACTTGAAGTCAATTATTAGCAGTGTTAATGTAAACCACGTGTTTGACTTTGCATTAACCACAGCTTTTCATAACACATCATCTAAAATCACAATGCCTGCCTTTATTTTGTTTGCAAGTTTAGCCATGGCATACTGGAACACAAAGGTAGCTTCCTCTTAGAGTTATTGTGAAGAATCAGCGATTATATATATGTGTGTCTGTATATATATACGTATATATGTATATCCATTTGTATACACATACGTATACACACACACATATATACATATGAATATACATATGCCTGATAGTACTCTAAACCACTGAGTAATATCATGCAGATAGATATTGCCTAGTGAATATTACTTTATTGATACTGGTTAGGAAAGTATCATATTAAAAAGTAAGATATCACATTTAAAAGTTCACAATATGAATAAATGCACATGACCAAATCCCACTAAGTCACTTTTCTAAACAATGCATATAAATGTTGAGGATAATTTCAGTAAACTGCTAAGATTATTTTTATACCATCTTAAAGAAAAGATTAGGATTTGAAGGTTTGGGATGTTTGCTTTCTGGATTTCATATCGTTTGTTTTTTCAGTCCTTAAACTCTTTTTTTGTCATTGCTCACCAAAGATGTTTATGCTTTTTCTAATTTTCAGTGAAATGGATATACGAATTTAAAAACTGTGGGAGGAACAGGATTTAATATATCTGTCTCTTTACATAGATTGAATTTAGTAAACATGATGTGCTAATAGAATAGAATCTGGTTTGTACATATATGAAGAGGATTAAATAACCATAATACTGTTATCTTTTGAGTGTTCAGATGATTATTTTAGCACCCTATATACATAGTCAAACTTTTAGATTATTTTGATATATTCTAATTCGAGATGTCTCAAGTAGGTTATAACTTTAGATTCTCAGAGGCACCCACCATATTGATGTTCATACAAAGAGGCTTATGCACCTTTCTATGGATGTTAAGGAATACCTTCCAGACCTATGGGAAGGTAAAAAATAATAAGAGCTAACTTGTCAGCCTGACAATTACAGAAATCCATCATTTGACTACTGCAAAGTAACCTTATACAAGAGAGTGAGCCAATTAGTCCTGCCACTCACAGACAGCAAAGTACAAAATAGATTTAAGATTAGAGCTTGAGATATCAAATTTAATGCATGACTTAAAAGATATGTCCTCTGGTGCAATGATACATGAAAGGCTGAAATCTTTGGCACATTTCTGGCAATGTGACTAATGATTGACAATGAGATATAAGGAGAATTTTGGACATGATAGAAATAGGTCAATGTTCAGTTTTGTTCCTCCATTCAAAGAATAGAAGCAAACTCTAGAAAACTGACAAAGCTAAATTTTATTTCTCCTTTATAAATAAGTCCCTATTCAGCCACACACCAGCAGTTTGATACTGACAAGGCTGAAGAATGTGTTCTCGCTGGTAAAATGTGACCAACTCTTCTCAAAAACTATAATGAAACAAAAAATTGAATGAAGTCAGAAAACTTTGATCATAATCAGAAATATTACAAAATCTACCTGTAGGATCTTAGTTGAACAGCAGAATAATTTTGGTCCCCAGTTTACAGAAATAGAAAATAAGAAAAATAAATAAATTTAAACTTCAATGTTTCTTCCAGTTAAAAACAAAACAAAACAAAACACCCAAACCATTCATCATCTTAATTGCCTACTTCCTCAACTCATGTTGCTACGTTAAATTACAATGAACTTTCAATAAAATAGTTCATTCAGTTCAGTTTTAATTTGAGCTGGAGCCCATGTACTATTGCTAAGAACCTACACAAACAATAAAAGTATAGAATGAAGTGTTTGCTCTCTTCTAGAAGATAATAACAAAGACTTTTTTAGGAAAAATGAGGACAACTCACTGTAAGGTTATGTAGACTATTGAATCTATAGTAATGTTTTATTTCTGATAAATATTTTAAATAATAATGAGACTATTTTTAAAGGAAAACACATACAGGCTGAAATATATGGACAGAACATATTTTCTTTCCATCCACATAAAATTTTACATAGTCAATTAAGTTTTTAAAAAACAGAAAACAGTCAAGATAACTAAGACACTTATTTACATTAATACATCAATGTTTGCTGATTTTCTGTACTTGCAAAGGAGCTACACAGTTATATATAAAACTTAATGGATTAGAAATATCTATTAGATGAGATCATTACATATTCTGTGTGCCATAGTTTACTTCTGCTTGTTGCAATTAATAATAATATTAATGAATAATGCTTTTCTTGGGCGTATTGGTACTTTTGTGCAGACATCAAATTTTCTTGACCTTTATATATGTGAACTAGACAATAGTATGCCAAAATTACAGGGAAAAGTTCCATCATAATTTGCAAAGTCAAGCTATGTTTTGTTTATTCATGCTAGTTTTTAAGTAAATATGCCTTCAAGTGTTCATTATTACAGTGTGAAAGAAGAAAACATAGATGTCATCAAATTGAGTCATGGCTGCCTAAAGTGAAGAATTGTTCTCATGCTGTTAAGAAGTGGCATCTAAAACATGCATCATTCAGCCCTCACAGTCAGCAGATTTAATTATACATTTTGATTCCACATTTCAATGGATTAAAGCGAAACAGTTTTCCTTAAGTATGGGATTTAGCCTTGAAAATCCTGATGTAGTGAACTCAAGTCATTATATATGAACACAGACTTACTACATAATCTCTAATTCTCCCTTAAAAAAAGAAATGAAAAAAAAAGCCCAAGATAACTTTTGAAAATGTACACCACTACATCAAAATAGATCTGTTAATGTTTTAGAAGGCAGTAAGAATGTTAGGAACAACTTATAGGGAAAATTATTTTTGATGAAATATAGCATTACAGAAAGCAAGGTTTTCTGGCACTGTCTCAATTGATTTCTGACTCTTTCTCTTCCTTACAACCAAAATTTGAGTTTTTACAAAAGCTAGCATGTATACAGTTTATCTAGAGTTTTAAAAATATATCAGAAAATATACTTGTAAATTAAAATTAGTATTTTTATTGACATATGTAAACATAATAAGGAAAATCTGATATATGAGGGAAATAAAAAATGCAGCAGGAGGAAAACAATAATATACTTTTGTTTAAATGAACAAAGTGGACTTTATTGTTTCACCTGAATGTAAAACCCACATGGAAAACAAACTGAAATAAGACAGGTGTCCTCCTATTCTTGAATGCCAGAACTATGTTTTAAAAAATCCTTCATCAATAACTTGAGTATTGATTTTTTCACATTATTATTTTAGTAATTTTATTTACTACTTAATATATTGTTATTGTTAGTGTTTTATATTAATTTTATTTTATTATTAAATGTATGCTGTTTACTAGCATTATAATAATTGATTTATATGCATTTATTTATTTAATCATTACAATGTTTCTGGTACTAGCTTATTATTTTAAAGATTATGAAAATGAGACTCATTTTGGTGCCATAATTTAGTGTCAATTATGTTGCCAGTGTAGTTACAAATGTACAAGTAAATGAAGTAATACACACATATATGTAATGTTCTTTTGTATCATATACTATGAATAAAGATAAGCAACTTTTTCAAACACTTATGGATATATTTATTAAAGATTACTTTATTATCTCATAATATATTATTGTGGCATTTCTTAAAGTAGTGCAGATTTTTGAATATATATACTCATTGATTTAAAATACTTTTTTCTGAAAAACAAAGCTTAATACTTGCAACATTTTGCTTAATAAAGTGGTTTTTACAATTATATTACTTTTCTTCATAGGTTTTAAATTTCCATGATTTTCTACTTCCACCTTTCTTTACTGTAACCAATTTGTTTAACAATGTTGACAGGAGCACTGTTAGAGATACAGAGAATGAATCCCTGAGGAAAACATGATTCAATTTCATGCATGAATGTTCATCTTTAAACTAATATTAAACTAAGGTAGGTTTTAAAAATGGCTCTAATGCTTAAAAAAAATGACTCAAAGGAAAAGATTCCATGTAAACCAAATGTCTGTCTCTTAATCAGCTTCTTGGTGATATGAATTGATCCTTTTGCCAAAAAGTAATTTTCAGTGAATAGTATTCAGTGAATAAAATTCTATATATCCAAGTGGACTAAATCCAGATTAACATTTTCTTTCCAATTATTTTTTCAATATTATAGTTAAATCTTAAGATTATTATTTTTATATTGTTTTTGCATTGTTTTATTGGTTAGTGAGTTGCTAGCTTTGTGCTTTGAGGAATTGTAATTACTTATACTCTTCTCTTTGTTGGAAAGTTATCATCAGTCTAGACAAAGCCTCTAAAATTTCTTATCCACTTGCAATTTTCCTTCAGATGGATGCTCACATTTGTGTATTTTAATGTTAAGTCCTTCCACATGTAGAAATTTTAAAGAATATATGACATTAGATTCTTTATATATTTATTTTTTTATTTACATAAATATTTTTGTAGGCTGTCATTCTGTTTCTTACTTTTACATTAGACATAATAAATTTTTAAGACAAATTCAAGTTGCTATATGTACACTGACTTTGTCAATTCTGACTCCCACAAGTAATTTCAATATACAGAATGGCTTCATTCTTCTTAAGTAGTGCCCTAGTGATGACACACAGATTGCCACTATCCCCTTATGTTTGTCAACATAATGTGAGAAAAATCTTTGAATGCATCTACTTCTAGAATTTGTTTGAGATTGTCTGGCTCTGTATACCTAAAAATGGTTTTAATGATTACTAAAGAAACAAGAATTTTCACACTGTACCACCAGATAGTTTACTGGAATTTCAATTACATCTTATGTATTAGTTGGTTTTCACACTGCTAATAAAAACATACCCAAGACCAGGTAATTTATAAAGGAAAGGAGGTTAGTTCCAGATGGCTAGGTAGGCCTCACAATCATGGTGGAAGGCAAGAAGGAGCAGTCATGTCTTACATGGCCGCAGGGAAGAGAGAGCTTGTGCAGGGGAACTCCTCTTTATAAAACCATCAGATTGGCTGGGTGTGGTGGCTCACATGTGTAATCCCACCACTTTGGGAGGCTAAAGTCAGTGGATCACTTGAGGCCAGGAGTTTGAGACCAGCCAGACCAATATAGTGAAACCTCGTCTCAACTAAAAATACAAAAAATTAGCCAGGTTTGGTGGTAGGCATCTGTAATCACATCTACTCAGGAGGCTGAGGCAGGAGAATCACTTGAACACAGGAGGTGGAGGTTGCAGTGAGCTGAGATTGCGCCATTGCATTCCAGCCTGGGCAACAAGAGTGAAACTCCATCTCAGGAAAAAAAAAATCAGATTTTATGAGATTTATTCACTGTCACAGGAACAGCATGGGAAAGATCTGCTCCATGAGTCAATTGCCTCCCACTGGGTCCCTCCCAGGACACATGGGAATTATGGGAGTTACAATTCAACATGAGATTTGGGTGGGGACACAGCCAAACCATATTGCCTCATATTTCCCTTGAACTGTGCATAAAAATGTCATCTTCAATGCATACTTGTCCACCTTGGAATAGTCTTAACATATTCTAAATATTAGTTGACATCTTTGTGATGTGACACTGGTCAACTCAGAGACAGAGCAAATCTCTTAATTTATTTAGGACTTCTTTTACACAAATAAATGTGATTTGAGAAATTTCTCACAAAAGATCTCGGCATTTAGTGTTAGATGATGGGTACTTTCCAGATTTTAATGCTGTTTGCAAATAGTTTAAATATTCTATTCCCACTGGTTACTGTTGCTAGAGAAGAGCTCCAACTTGTAAGTTGATACTTTTTGCAGGTTAAGTTCTGTGGAAGTAGACCCTTACTAGTGAGAAGCAAAATGATTGTTCATTATGTGCACCTGTGAAAGGAAGATGGGTGAAAGCAGAGAAAGAAAAATGGGCAGGAGAAGTAAAATATGATGCAGGCTTGATAAAGCCTGAGCTTACTTGACAGCGAGCTATGATGTGAGTGCAACCATAGAAGGTGTCAGGGTAGAGCCAGCAATCTGGGACTTCAGATTCTTGCCTACCTCAGTCACCAAACTTGGACCAGTCTGGGAAAAAAGTAAATCTGTACTAATTAATAAACTTAGGATTTATGAGACCAATAACCATTCTTGACAGACTATCTCTGGGAGTCCTGAGCAACCGTGTAAGAAATCTGAAAACTCTGATGTTACCACGCTGACAACTCCATAAGTCAGTTCTCTGATAGAGAGTACTATCTACATACACTTTTCCACCTCTGCTAAGGTGCCAGAGAGATAGAATAAACCAGTGTGATGCTAGCTGACCAGTGTGATGATAGCTGATCACCAATGAATACCTGTAGTCAATGCCACATGGAGCAACAAAATATCACAACCGACTATGGTTTGGAGTCTATCCATAAGCACATTGTGTATAATACAATGGTTCCTTCAAGCCTCTAAATTTTGGAACATTGTATGTAATAGTATATATGTAGACCATATCAACTGTATTAAAAAAAAACTATTCACATTTTCTGTTGCTGTTATCACTATAAGTAGCAACTGTTCAACTTTAAGTCAGGTGCAAAGATATCGTGCACATATTTGTGTGTGGATATAACTGTTAATCCATTTCCAAGTGCAAAGTTTAATTGTGTGTTTTATTAAGATAGGCATTGACAACTACTGAGTGTCATATAAAATATATATATCATGCATTTAAGGGAATTCAAAATAAAATTTCATTACTAGCAATTGAGGAAATTAGAAATAATAAAATTACATATTACAATTTATTTTGTGTTACTAAAATTATATTTACATAGATTGCCACAAACCACTTCAAATATTTTTAAGGAATGGCATGCAAGTAAAATAGTAGGTATTAGAAATAATATTCTGAGTGATGCTAAAGTGCACAGACCAGTAATGGTGAACACGCATATCAAAGAATTTTCAACCAAACAAACCATTCCAATATAGAAAATTTCTTTAATACACAGAAAGTCCTGAAGAAGAAAAAACCAAATAGCTTATCACATTTGGTGAAACTGTTAACAGTTCTATTATACTGTTGTCTAGCGTGATATCAGTATACCTTGATAGTTTAAAAACAAGCCTTTAGTCTTATTATAGTACTCATGGGCTCTACTGAGATGTACCAATATGTATTTGTGTGTCTGTGTGTGTGTGTGTATTGTGATACCATACAGTGCAAAATAAATAGGAAATATTATTTACTGTATTAGGCTGCTCCTTCTCCAGAACTAAATAACTATTTTTATTCCTCTTCCTCCTCCTCCTCCTTCCCTTCTTCCTCTTCCTCTTCTTCCCCTTCCCCTTCCCCTTCCCCTTCCCCTTCTCCTTCTTCTTCTTCTTCTTTTTAATTGAGATGGAGTGTCACTCTTGTTGCCCATACTACAGTGCAGTGCCATGATCTTGGTTCACTGCAAACTTCACCTCCCGGGTTCAAGCAACTCTCCTGCCTCAACCTCCTGAGTACCTGGGATTACAGGTACCTGCAGCATGTCCGGCTATTTTTTTGTATTTTTAGTAAAGAGGGGGTTTCACCATGCTGACCAGGCTGGCTTTGAACTCCTGACTTCAAGTGATCCATCAACCTTGGTCTCCCAAAGTGCTGGGATTACAGGTGTCAGCCACTGCGCCCGGCCAATCCATCTTCTTTAAGAAGTTTGTATATGTGATTTTTTCATTCTTCATCTCCTATTTATTCATTTTAGCTGCTAAAACATCCATGTACATGTGTGCTTTGAAGCTGCAAGTGTGCTATATGACTTCATGTATAGTGACAGGTGGTCATTTATAAGGCTATGTCTACATAGATTTGATGTTTATATATACTAACAAAATTCTTCACTTACTATGCTAATAAAATTGCAAAAAATTCACTTTTTTGTAAAATAATGAATGCTTGCAATGATAAAGTATCCAAATAGTAAAACAATGTATATAATTTAAAAGCAGTAACAATTTCTATTCAGTAATAAATCTACACATGCAACAACTCTTAATTTTGTTGAAACTCTTAATGAGTTAGTGTTTTTCACTATTACCCTTTCTTTTTAAACTCTACATAAAACACTTAAAAACCACATATAGAGATCAATGCTTCTATGTGTAATAATAAAAGTTTGAATGATGTAACTCAAGTACAATAGGCCCATAAGTAGAAATTATGCTAGTTGCCTTTTTTTGGGTAAGAAGCCTAAGATTTAAATCCACACTACCAGCTACAAATCTGAAACACTAATCCATTTTAAGTCATAAATACATGTAAGTATAATAATATTTACATGATTCTTTCTTTTTTGAGACAGAGTCTTGCTCTGTCACCCATGCTTGAGTGCAGTGGTGCGATCTCAGCTCACTGCAATCTCTGCCTCTAGGGTTCAAGCTATTTTCCAGTCTTAGCCTCCCTGAAAAGCCACAGGGGCAGAATTGCCTGAGGCTATGGGAGCTCACCTTTTGTACCAACATGACCTGGATATGAGATATACAGTCAAAGGAGCTCATTTTGGAACTTAAGGTATAATTGCTGTCCTATTGATTTTCTGTAAGTCATTTGTTTTGGCCAATTTCTCCAATTTGGAACAGGTGTATTTACCCAATGCCTGTACCCCCATTGCATCTAGGAAGTGATTAACTTGCTTTTGATTTTACAGACTCATAGGTGGAAGGGACTTGTCTCAGATGAGACTCTGGATTGGACTTTTGGGTTAGCAATGGAACGAATTAAGACTTTGGGGGACTACTGAAATGTTATCATGTTTATGTTTTGAAATGTGAGGACTTGAGATATGGAAGGGGCTTAGCGGGGAAGGATACGGTTTGGCTGTGTCCCCACCAAAATCTCATCTCAAATTGTAGTTCCCATAATCCCTACCCATTGTGGGAGAAACCAGGTTGAGATAATTAAATCATGGGAGCAGTTTCCCTTATCCTATTCTCATGATAGTGAGTTAGTTCTCATGAGATCTGATTTTTTTTTTTTTTTAAGGAGCTTCCCCCTTTGCTGGGCACTCATTTCTCTCTCCTGCTGCCATGTGAAGAAGAACATGTTTGCTTCCCATTCCACTGTGATTGTAAGTCTTCTGAGGATTACCCAGCCCTGCAGAACTGTGAGCCAATTAAACCTCTTTCTTTATAAATTACCCACTCTCAGGCAGTTCTTTACAGCAGTGTGATAATGGATTAATACATGATGAATCACATTTATTTATTTGTGTATGTCAAAATAGTATTGCATCCCAAGAATAAAGCCGTTGTGATTGTGATATATTAGTTTTTGATGTGCTCCTGGATTTTGTTTACTAGTATTTTGTTCAAGATATTTGTGTCTATGTTCATCAGGAAAATTGCCCTGAAGTGTACTTTTCTTGATTGTCTCTGCCAGATTTTGGCATTAGGCTGATGCTAGCTTTGTAAAATGAATTAGGAAGGATTCCTTCCTCCTTGATCTTCTGGAATATTTTCTGTAGGATTGTACCAGTTCTTTTTTGTACATATGGTAGAATTCAGCTGTGAATTCACCTGGTCCAGGGCTTTTTTCAGTTAGTAGAAGTTTTTTTTTTGTTATTACTCATTCAATTTCAGAGCTTGATATCAGTCTATTCAGGGTTTCACTCTCTTCCTGGTTCAACAGACACTTCTCAAAAGGCAACATACAAGTGTCCAAAAACATTTAAAAATGCTTATTCTCACTAATCATCAGAGAAATGCAAATCAAATCTGCAATGAGATACCACCTCACACCATTTAGAATGGCTGTTATAAAAATTCAAAAAACAGTAGATGCTGGTGATGCTGCAAGGAAAAGGAAAAGCATACAAACTTCATAAAAACATAAATTAGTTCAACCATTGTGGAAAGCAGTTTGGATATTTCTTAAAAAACTTAAAAAAACAGCTACCATCCAACCCAGCAATCCTATTGTTGGGTATATATCCAGAGGGAAATAGATCATTTTACCAAAAAGACACATGCACTTGTATGTTCACTGTAACACCACTCACAATAGCAAAGATGTGGAATTAACCCAGGTGTTCATCAAGGGTGGACTGGATTAAAAAAATACAATGCATATGCACTATGGAATACTACACAGCCATAAAAAAGAATAAAATTATGTCTTTGGCAGCAACATGGATGGAGCTGAAGGACATAATCTGAAGTGAACTCAGGAACAGACAAACATTTACTGCATGTTCTCAATTATGAGTGGGATCCAAACATTGAGCTTATGTGCACATAAACATGGGAGCAATAGACAATCCAGGCTACTACAGTGAGGAGGTAGGGAGGAGGGCGTGTGTCAAAAAAACTACCTGTTGGGTGGTGTGCTCACTATCTGGGTACAGTATGCACATGTAACACACCAGAACAAGCCTGCACATGTACCTCTTGTATCTAAAATAAAAGTTTTTTTAAAAAAAGGAAATATGTGCTTAGTCATTATGGTAATGAGTATAATTATTTGTTATAAGAACATAAAAGAATAAATATGTTTTATAATGACTATAATTTGACATATTGAAAGCAAATTAAGCATACATATAAGGCAATTGAAAATGATTACACAAGGAACTGGATTGAGAATCAAGCAGTGTTGAGTTAAAGGTAGGATCTGTAGATGTACATTAGCTATATGAGCTTGGCAAATTTTGCTTAATGTTTTTAGACATGTACAAGAGTATACATGTACTGGACAGGATTAAGGTTAGAGGAGATGACAGATTCTAAAGGTAACACATAACTGATACAAATCCTGTAGAAACAAATGGTACAGGGCCCATATGACCAATTCTCAATCCCTTTACACAGACTACATATTCTCCAGAGGGCTTCTTTAGGTAAAGTTAAATAGTTGGCTTGTGAGACAGTATTGTATGAAATAAAAATATGGTAACATTTAAACAAAAATTAACTCAAGCTTCTGTGATAATTATACAGGTAAAGCTCAAGATGAATAAGAAAAATGTAACAAAGACTTTTTTTTGAGGCCAGGAACTGTGAAAATCAATAGTGAATTACATAGACTTAATCAAAGTTGGCCATCACTAGGGCAAGAGACCTTACAGTTATATTACCATAGCTTTTATTGCATCCATTTAAGCATCAGGCATTCAGGACCACAATTTAGTTGAATTTGTTTCTCAAGATTTTCTTAAAAGTCATTTTGGTCTTTGTATTGAATGCATTCTATTTCTCAGTATACATAAACTGCTAAGAGATCTCGTTAAGCAAATAGAAGAAACAACATTTGAACACAGTATTAATAAATACACATGATTATAAGACTGCCACATTCTACCTTTTTCAATATATGATATATAACAAGTATCTACACTTTCTGTGTTTTTAGTTTTGCTTTTTTATTTTCTATGTATTCTATGAAACTATTGTTTTCATAGAAACTGTGTTTTGTAAATTGCTATGAAACTATCCTTTATACATTTTTATTATTTTAATTGTTTAATACTTATAAAACACCTGCAGGGAAAAATAATAAATGCTTACTGAGTGTTGACTATTACTATCTTACTTTAAAATTGATTGCATGTCAAATCACATTACATTTCTATTACTTTTCTATATATTTCTGAAATAGTTTTAGATAATCTGGAAATGTTAAATCAAATGGAATCATATAATTACACATCAAGAAATATGTTTTTTTAAATCTACAAGCTTAAGTATCTACTAATTAAATTTGAGAGTCTTCTAAACAAATTATTGTTTATATATTGGTAGGAGAAAAGAATAATTTGAAATAAATTGCCTAGTTTAGCTCCCAATTGTTTTGCATATGTAAATATAAATATATACTTTGAAGATATAGACAATATTAAACAATCAACTTGAAAGGCATAGATACAAAAACCTAAGTATTTAATATTATTTAAAAAAAATTCATACTTACCTGGCAGGGGCAATACCATGATCATGAAGGTGGTTTTCCCAGGGCGAGGCTTATCCGTTACACTCCGGATGTGCTGACTCCTGCGATTTCCCCAAACGTGGGAAACTCGACTGCATAATTTGTGGTAGTGGGGGACTCGTTCGAGCTTTCCCCTTTAATAAAATATATATATATATATTCAGACTTTTCTCAATATTGGCTTCAAAAACAGGTAAATTAAATGGTTCTAAAAGAGTTGTAGCATTTTCAAGAGTGCACAAAGAATCTTCTGTCATGCTTAGCTATCACTAATCCTCACAAAAATTACATGTGCAGAGTGCTTAGACTCCTTAACCAACTTTATTTTACATAAATTACCTAAATTTCTAAAATGTGTATTTGACCAAATGGAAGTATTGCTATAGAATCATTATTTTAAAACTTTATTCTTCTCAAAAATATACCTCAAAAAGTATTTTGCAAAAATAGTAACTATAGGACATGTATGAGTCTTTTTTTCACACTGCTATGAAGAACTGCTTGAGACTGGGTAATTTATAAAGGAAAGAGTTTGATTCACAGTTCTGCATGGCTGAGGAGGCCTCAGGAAACTTACAATCATGGCAGAAGGTGAAGGGAAGCAAGGCAAGTCTTAGATGGCAGCAGGAGAGAGTACAGGGGAAACTGCCACTTTGAAACCATCAGATCTCTTGAGAACTCCTTCACTATGACAAGAACAGCATGAAGGAAACCGGCCCAGTGATCCAAACACCTCCCACCATGTCCCTCCTTCCACATGTGGGAATTACAATTAGAGATGAGAGTTGGTTGGGGACACAGAACCAAACCATAACAGGACATAATAGACTGCAGTCCCTAATCTTAAATACTCCATTTGTTTACTTCTCTTTCTGTATATGTTTGCTCCGTTCCATACATATAATTTAAATGTTATTTTCACTGCTACCTACTTTTTTCCTCTCTCCTTTCCTCTAGCTCAAGTGTCTCAGCTGTATTAAATTTTCTGATGAACTATAAAAAAGTAAAGTCAGAAACTTGGAAGTAAGCAAATCAGCATAAGATTTATGAATGTCTAGGCCAGTATTTTATCACACATAAAACTGTAAAATAAACCACCTAAGACAAATAGTGACGCTTTTGATGATAGTAATAATTTTAAATTTGCATATGTAAAACTGTTTTATTTATTTAGAGAATGCTTTTAATCATTCCATCATTAGGAAAAAAAATTAAGGAAATTGGTACTAGATATTTTCCCCCAGTTGTATAACAGAGGGTGAAAATTGTCAGATTGATTTCTTTTCTTCCCACTAAGTGATAATTGGGTTAAGCTAACAGATGCCTCAGACATTAGTTACTTCTACTTCATACAAAGGCTGTGTTAATACTAAAGTGATTGTTCCTTGAAATTAATTAACTTATTTAAGAAATAAAAACAAAATCTTTTGCTATCTTAAAATTTTATAGCTTCTCAAAATATGAGCTACAGAAAGTTTGAGAATCATATAGGACAATGTGTGAACCCATTTTGCTGATTAGATAACGAAGGCAAAAAGATGTAATTCAATTATTCAAGTTCCACATTTAGGAAATAAAACAAAACTTGGCCATCATCAACTAATAGCCTAGATTGCATGCATTTATTCATTCATTCAATCAGTTTTTAATTACATTTCTACCTTGTGCTACTTCTTATAGGGCTTTATAATGTACGTATTATATGCCATAGATGAGTATCTGGCATATACTAAGAATATATATATCTGGCACAATAAATGGTAATACATATGAAAATGAAGAAAAAATGGTTTTGTTATTCTTAAAATTTAAAATGAGAGTATCTGGTGCATATATAATAGTACCAGACACATAGAGTATGAATACATAAAAGAGACTTTTGTCATTCTTAAAATTTGTAATTTTATTTTCCTCATGCAATGAAAAAGTATATCATAGAACTTCAAAAAAATTCACTTTCAGAAGACTTTATGGAGGATGTCTCTCCTAATATGATCTTTGAAAGACAAAATCTTTGTTGGTAGGAAATGCCGCCTAAATAAATGCACAAAATTAAATACGACTTTAGGCTACATACCATAATTTAGTCAATATGATCAAATTAAAATGATAAAAAGCAAAGCTAATTTATCTCTTTGGCATAAAAAACATTTTGTTAAGTGTTAAGAATTTTTCAGTTTACAATTATTGTCTTTAACATTGTTAGCTGCAACCTTTTATCAATATTCCTACCTAAGTGTTATAGGCTTAATAGTTCTGTTATTTTCAACTGTACAGGTAGAACTTATTTTCCATAAATGTAGAGCTTTTTTGTTGATTTCCTCTGAATTTCCAGTTAAATTACGAACAGTAAGTATAAAAAGTAGTAAGATCTAAAATTAGATCACATGTTGATAAAGACATATATAATAACTTTTCCTTGTTTATATATAATCTTTGGATTGTTATATTCTTAAATGGAAATTAAAATATAGAAGTGGCACTTAGACAAATACAGTTACTATAAAACTGATCTCATAAGAAAGACTATTATTTAGAGCTTTTCATTGCAATTTCCTTTTTTAAAAAAAAGAAAAGGATAAACAACAGTGAGCCAGCCTATTTTATTAAGTAACTCCCAAATCTTTTTTGCTAATTTTTTTGTCTGCTAGGCTATATTTGACATTTTTTGGGTTTTGCCCTAACTCTTTCCAAGTGTTTGAAACCTAAAATAATTTTGGTAACCATTTTTTCATATGATTTTGCACAGTAAAACTGTTGGAACACTAGGAAAAGTGCCTGCCTGCCAAAGCTAAAAACTGTCACCTAAAATTGATATTCAGTCAAGTCATAGGGAGTTCTTTTACTAAAAATGTATGCATGATAACATGATAAATTTCCCAAAATCAGCCCTCAATTCAGGACCTTTTATTCAGAACATTTTTTTCTGTCAAAAAAATTAATAATAAGTTTGAATGACAATTTCAGTTGAGTTTGTTCCTAAAATTACCTGCATAGTTCTGACTTTTATACTCAGAGCTGTGACATCTATTTGGTAATATTACATTTTAAATAAATAATTCATGATAGGAACATCAGAACAAACTTACCAAAAATCATATTCAAAGGACATTTGAGAGTACAAATTGCTTTTCTTGAATCACATATTTTATTAAAATTATATTCTAAAGATATATATAATTTTGTAGTTATTGAAGAAATGACCTATTATCTTGTAAATTGATATCAGAAAAGAAGTTCACATTTCACATTTCTAGTCAATGAATAAATTCCAGGAAAAAAGAGTTAATAATACTCATATCAGAAATCAGGCATAATGTTTCTTAATCTTTAGGTGCCATTTATATATTTTAGTTTTTAATATATTCACATGAAAAGTAAAAATATTTATTTTATTGTATTTATTACTCTATGTTGTACAGTCATGCATTCATTATTTAGAATAAAACTGAATTTACAAAAGGCAATTTCATAAAAGTAGTTTAAATTTAATGATTTTTTTAACTTAGTGAATCCAGGCTACCAAATCAATTTGTCTCAGTTTTTCAGGTTTTTATAAAAAGGTATTGTTAACTTGGTGGCTCAGAAGCAAGAGAATTTTATTTCTCACAGTTATGGTGACTGGAAAGTCTGCAATCAAGGCAGTAGCATATCCCATGCCTGCCAAGGGCTTGCATTCTCATAGGTGAGTCTTCTTGTTTGTTGTTACATGGTGAACAAGAGAATGAGCATTCTTGAGCCAGTTTTATAAGTGCACTACTCCTACTCCTACTCCTGAGAGCTTTGCCTTTGTGACCTAATCATCTCCCCGAAGACCGTACCTGCTAACACCACCAACTTAGGTTTAGGATTTCATTGTTAGGGCACAGACATTTCAGATCATAGCACAATTTTAAAATGAAGCATAATTTTAAAATAGAAAAAAATATTTTATCTATTTTTTTATGTCATGACATATATCCTGATATCGGAATTTCTGGACAGTTTTTCAATCACGTATGTAAGTAACAGAGAAAAACAATTACTAGAGAAGAAAGTTATCTTGCAAATATACTTGTTGGATTGGAAAATACTTTTAAAATATGCAACAAGAGTTGTCACTACAAAGGAGGTTAGTAGATACAATGATATTTCTTTTAGCTAAAGATATATTATTTTTTTCTGTAGATAGCAATAAATGAATAAAACTAGATTACATCTTAAATGCATGATTTCAAAACTTAACTCATATATTCATTTGTGTGTGTCTGTGTGTATGACAAATGTGTATATTGAAATATGTTTGTTATGTATATTAAAATAGAGGTATCCTAGGGTAAGAATAAAAGATCTCAGAATGTCCATATGTTACCCCCATTACTTTTCTCACCTCATTTCCTATTACTACATCTCTGTTTATTATGTTCCAGACACAGTGGCCATCCATGATTTTATTTCATGAAAATGTAGATCTTTCACACTGACTTGTTTTGTTTGTTCTTTATGTCAAAAGCAAGTATCAAAATATTAAAATATCAAAAGCAAAACCACACATTCATACTTCTGTCTTTGTGAGGCCCTGTTTGGTTTAGGTTTTGAATTTTCCTCAAATAATATATAGAAATAATTAAGGTTACCATGGCCATATTAATAATGATATAAAAATTAAGTTCTCAGCATATAGTCTAATTCTAGCCTATTTCTAAAAACACAGGACTGGAAACAGGGCTTTTGATTATCGCTAGCTTTGGTTCAATTTCCAAATGCTATCAATTTCTAAAAAATATCAGTTATTTTCAGACAAGATGGGTCATCAAACCACAATATTATCAAATCCATTCAATTCTGTAACTTCATGTCAAATATTTTACTTTTTCACTCATTGAACAAGTATTTGTTGGTTCCAGCATTGTCCTAGACTCTGGAACACAGCAGCAAATAAAACAAATGCAATTCTCAGTCCTTGTGATACTCACATTCTAGCTGAAGGAGAATGGAGAAAGTAATGTGTACAGTTTAAGAGAAGATCGTTAAGTGTTATGGACAAAAATAAAGCTGAGTAAGATGACTGAAAAATCCTGGAACACAGGAGTTGCTTCACTTTCACAGAGTTCAGCCTAGGTGACATTTTTGCAAAGGATCAAAGGAGTTAAGAAATAGAGACCTCTGGGAGAGATGTCAGTGCAATTTCTGTTGCACTGATAGTGCAAAATGTCTACATTTTCATGAAATAACAGTGCAAAAAAGCCAGTGAAAAAAGCCAGTGCAAAAGGTCTACATTTTCATGAAATAATAGGATGGCCCTTGTGTCTGGACCATAATAAGAAGAAGAGATAGAAGTAGGAAATGAGGTCAGAATGTAGTGGAGAAAACTTGCAGACCACTTTGAGATCTTTCATTTTTACCCTAAGATATATGTGAAGTGGCATTGGGCGGGATTATTCAGTTACATCAACCCTCTGGCTGTTATTTCAAAAATATATCTGTGAAGTGGTAGGGCAAAAACGAAAGAAGACACAAAGTAATTGCAGTAATCTTGGTGAAAGATAGTGACAGCTCCAATTACAGTGTTAGCCTAAAAGGTGGTATGCTCTGAATGTGCTTTGTAAATAGAGCCAATAAAAATTTCTTAAGGATTGGAGAGAAGATATGAAAGAAAGTGATTTCAGAGATGATTCCAAGCTTGAGTAATTAGAAGTATGCAATTGTCATTATCTAAGATGGATTAAGTTGCTAGTAAAGACGTGAATCAGCTAAGAGATCAGGAGTTCACTTTTAGAAAATCTGATAGTATATGACCCATCTGAATATAGACAGTGAAGGAAGCAAATGGATAGACAATGTGAGAATCTTGTTCATATGTGACTTGTAACTGCACAGGAGGGCCAGTGCCATTCATTTTCTAAAAGAGATTCTGCCCTGTTCCACCAAGACACACTGAACTATTTTCTACTAATTTGTATTTGCATACATTTTTAAAAATTTTTAGATGTTTTCTTATATTAACGCCATAAGTAGAGGAGATGAGGAAACTGATTTATAAAAGCTGAGTAAGGTGCTGGATGTAAAAAGGAATTTATTTACAAATCTTGAAATAAGATCTAATTAGTTATGTTTTAAAATTTTAAGACTTTTCTATGGTTTTCAATGGCATGTACTATTTTATCTAAGTGGACATTTTTAAAGCAGTGAAGATGTAGAAATTATGACTTTCAAATGGGGTAGTTAAATCTAATAATATAGAGGGATAGATTTTGAAATTATACACGCAGTGCTAGTTATTTAGCAACGGTCATTTCATTCTGAAAAACAAGTGGGAAGTTTTGCAGGAGGTTATGCTCTGACCAAGGCAAACAGGACACTTAAGGTATGACATCTGAAATCTTAACTGTAAGAATATTAATATAACATATGTTACTTTGCTTTTTGGATGATGGCTCAGAACATTTCTCTTGACAACCACAATTTGAAATCTAGGTGCAAGCTTAAACCAATTTTCACAAAAGATTTTATTCTTAGTTGCTGAAACTGGATTATTTCACTTGAAAGTGTCACACAACTGAGGTCAAACTGCTATAAAGTATAAACTTAAAAATCAGGAAGAGCGACAGTCATGTCACTTTGACAGAGGAAGCACATTAGCTCCTCCTCTGGGGAGAGGTTCAGTAAAAAAAAAAAATATACTTCATTGCAGTTCCTTCAGCTTTAAAAACAAATCAGAATCTGCCTAGTATGACAGGTGGTAGAAGAAAATAAAATAATGGTGACATCAAAACAGTATGTTTTCAGTAACTTTCATAAGAGAAGAGGAAGAGAGAAACATCTGCTTGTACCAAAAATAGAGGTTTGAAGTGGAACTAAGGCAGCCTGAGCTGGGCCTGAGTATCATTCCTTAATTTTCAAAAAGAAATAACAGACACACAATACAACAGAAAATAGTGGATTTTACTGAATACTGTCTTACATTGATGCTGTAATGTTTCTTACTTATGCTTCTTGAGTTGTCTTAGGAAGGTGGACACAAATTTTCACATAGCTGAAATTTTTAATGTATCATTTATTGTGTCAAACATTTGAATATTTATTATAATTTGTATATACCAAATAGTGTATCTCAAGGAGAATCAAACACAACTTGCCTATAAACTGATCACAATTACCAATTTAGTGATTCTTATGTAAGTGATACAAAAATTCCAAGTAGCCTTTCACCAAAAATAGATCATTTTTGATTCTTTCTATGTCATGGCAATATTGGTTGAATGGAGTTATATAAAGTTGAGTCCCTGAGCCAAAGCTTGTTTGGACAGCATGAATAACTGGCAAATTAAGTGGATAGAATCAGAGTACAAAGTCCTTTCCAACAAAGTGTATTCCAAGAGTCTAAGTAAAAAGGCAATCTGTTTCCACATCCAAATGGCAAATCTATGACAGGAAATAGAACATGAAATCCAAAGATCACCCAGGCAGATAAACACAAAAATACCGTTAGAAGCCAGTAGCAGAGGGAAGAAAATATTCTTGAATATTACATTTAAAAGAATATCACAGTTAAGAGGGCTTATATAATTCCTCTATTATCTGCAGGCTGTATGCTGCCTCAATGAATATCTTACATTAGTGCATAGTCACAGGAACAGTAAGAATCAAACAAAAATTCCCATTATTACCATTGATGTTTTAGAAATTCTATAATCCAATAAGACATAAAGCACACACACACACACATACACACACACACACACACACACACACACACAAATACATCCACATACTTAACATACATCCACATGTACACAAAGGGTAATATTGGATTCCTAGAAGATTCTGGGAGAGACAGAAGCAGTCTAATAAAAATAGTAAATTCAGCAAGGTGTCAGTATGTAAGATAATCCTACAAAAATACAATTTCTATGCTTCAGGAGTAATGCATTAGCATTAAATTAAAAGACTAATTTAATTTATTATAGCAGAAAATTATGAAATCAATTCAAACAAAATAATATTGTACAAATATGAAAAACACGAGATTTTTTAATAAGAAAATAAATGGAGAAGCATCCAGAGTTTCTAAATGTAAAGATTAAATGTTGGAAAATAAAAGTTAATGTAAATTAACTGATAAAATTGCAGTTCTAATTTGAATCTGAGAGTGTGTGTGTGTGTGTGTGTGTGTTCTAGAGGACTCAGTAGAGTTACATGACAACCAAAAAGCTACAAAGGGAAATATTTAAAATAAAAGAAAGGGTTAACACTATTGAAAATTTAAAACACTTTTATATTCACATATAAATTAAAAAGCTAGAAATATAATAAAATAAATATTGCAGAAACGGACTCCCATCTTCTGCTTAGCAGACTTCATTGATAGCCTTATATAAAGAGAAGTTGCTCTCACACTTCCTTTTTAACTTATTTCATTTTTACCTTACATTTTTTTTTTCTTCTTCAAGATTGAGTCTCACTGTGTAGCCCAGGCTGGAGTTCAGTGGCACCATCTCAGCCCTCTTCAATCTTTGCCTCCTAATTGATTCTCCTGCCTTAGCCTCCAAATAGCTGGGACTACAGGCATGTGCCACCACACTGGGTAATTTTTATATTTTTAGAGAGGGGGGTTTCACCATGTTGTTCAGGTTGGTCTCGAACTCCCGACCTCAAGTAATCCACCCACCTTGGGATTACAGGCGTAAGCCACCATGACTGGCCTCATTTTTATTTTACAGTTTTAGTTACTGTCATACTGCATGCATGTTTACATGTTTATTCTCCACACATTTCAAAGAAAACATAAAGTCTGCAATGAAAGATTTCTTTTTCTTTCCACTACTACATAGCTTGCGTCTGCAAAAGCACTTGATCTAATAAATAAATGATAATAAAATGGCTAACACATGTAGCAAAAATAAGAATCCTAGATTAATTGGAAATTAGAGATTAACCAATTGTTAGTGATGACTTGACTTTTCAAAAGCATACAAAGATTCTAATCTAAACAATTTTACAAAATAATAAGGTCTATTTCAAATAACGGATATACTGAAAACCTTTAATAACACAATAATTATTCGGCAAACCCTGAAAAGTGAAGAAATTTCAAAGTTTCTAAAATAAAATAAATTATTAAGGAAGGTCTAGAAAATTTAAGTCGAACTTTCTTAAACTATTTTAAAGAAAAAGATTGTATAACTATGTATTAGTCTTGGATGATGCCAAATAATAAGGTTCTGCATAATGTGATATTTGTATCTTCATCTGTTTAGGGATGGTTCTATAACTATGTTTTTATCTTGAAATATGCTGAATACTAAGGATCTGCATAATGTGATACTTGTATCTTCATCCATTTAGAGATGTACCTAGACCATATAGTTGTGTCTTAATAATAATCAAAATAAAAATGACTTTCATTTGTATATGGTTTTTTAAAGCATTTTACTAACATTGAGATTTGTAATATATAATCAATACATTGATAATGAAGGAAGTTTTTGTGATAACTTAAGACCTCATGGCCATTCAGAAGCAAGTGTGGTCTGGTAATCCATTGGTCACACTGAAAAAATAATCATTTAGAGAATTAGAACATTCCTAATATGTACTATTAAGGAATATTTTATTTCATATTTCTACAGTTACAACCATAGGTCTTATTGTTACTTAAATCCTATATAAATGCACTAAAATCTAAACTAACCTAGTCATAGTGTTTGAGGAATTAAGAATGAAGTGATTAAAGCCTTCATGAGACCAAACCCACAGGCACATTGCTGGTTTCTTGGATTCTTTTTAGTCATTTTCTGTCCAGGCCCTTTGCCTGGCTCTTCAGTATCTTAACCTATTCCCAGAGTCAGCAAATCTTCTAAGGGAAAATCCACTGTGTAATATCAACTCACCTTTCTGCGATGCCTCTTTCTCCTGAATTATGTGAATTTCTAATATGAAACTCTCTGTGATAACAGGAGAATTGCAGTGATAGTCTCTATGTTAAACATGGACAAAAAGTCAGTAAAGTTTAAGGCAATATAAGCATTGCCTACCTATCAGAATTTGGAAAGCTTGAATTCTCCAAGTTCTTCAAACTTTTCTTTTTAAAGATACATTTATAAAAATTACAGCATTCTCTCTATGTCCCCCCAAATGTGTATCAACTTTTTTTAATTAAGACTACATGGTTATGCAGTTACTATAAATGAACACCAATTATCCAAAATGCTACATAATAGAGAAATACAAAAATTATTTATCTCATCTCTAATTATCTGAATTTTGGGGCTCTTTCTGTGTCTTCTGAACGGCCTAGATGGGATGATTGTGTTGGCAAATATACTAATTTACATTAGAAAACCATTGAAACATTATTGTTCATCCTTCTCTTTGATAACAGAAAAAGTCCAGAACATAAATCTCTCACTCAAAATACTTTGGATTCCTCCTCATTTTCTCTGTTTTTGTTTTTCTCACTCTCTCTATTTGACTCCCAATAACAGAAAACTCAACAGAAGAGCAAATATACTTAATGATTAGTTTTGCTTGCAGTTACTGTTGAAAAAATTCATAGGAAAAAAAATTCCCCATGAATGCTGTTGGAAACTTAATATAGTTGACTTATGAACACAACAAAAAGTTCTTTTAATAATAACATTTGGGGCCAGGGATGCTGGCTCACCTCTGTAATCCTAGCACTTTGGGAGGTTGAAGCAGGCGGATCACTTGAGGTCAGGAGTTCGAGACCAGCCTGACCAGCCTGGTGAAGCCCTATCTCTACTAAAAAAAAGAAACAATACAAAAATTAGCCAGATGTGGTGGCACATGCCTGTAAACCCAGCTACTTGGAAGGCTGAGGCAGGATAATTGCTTGAACCCAGAAGGCAGAGGTTGCAGTGAGCTGAGGTAGTGCCATTGCACTCCAACCTGGGGGAGAAGAGGGAAACTGTTTCTCAAAATAATAATAATATTAATAGCATTTGGGATGAGCTCATTTGGTTTGGTTTAAATTGTTTCCTCCTGCCATAGAAATAAAAATTTAATATATTATCATTGAAAACAGTAGGACTCACATACTATTCAGAGGTGTGAAACTTGTAATAGGGAACACATTTTGGGCTGATAGAACCTGTTAAATGGATCCACACATACTTATTCTTGTTAAAAATGTTAATGACTGGAGGCGAAACAGTGCCCTTTTTCTGAATAGTGTATTAAAACCGTATACCAAAACTAGCAGAAACTTGACCCTAAAAAATATGAGGAAAATAGGTGTGGCAAAGAGGATAAAAAAAAAAAGAGAGAGACAGCTTTGACCTGCCCATCTTCCACTTTCTGGGTTAGTTTTAACAGCTGAGCAATACTAAAATGTAGAGAATACATGAGGTCCACATTTTTAAAATTTGTGCATCAATAGTATTTAGAACTAAATTGTTTAATGGAAGCCATAGTAAAGTTTCTATTTGATACTCATAACAAGAATATACAGGTTGCTTTTGTATGCATTTGAAAGAAACCTAAAATAAAAATAAATCATTCTCAGAAAAAAATATTGTTTTGAAAGTCCAAGATATATTCTGAGTGTTCTTCTTTTTATGTCTGGTTGAAATGAATTATATGTTAAGATGGAAAAATGTAGACAATGATTTTAAAATGGAATTGTTCGAAATCTGCACTTTTCTGAGTGAACAATGAGTCATACCTTAATTGTATACTTAAAAAAATCGTCTCTCTGCTATTTTAAGGAGTTTAAGTGGCTATGCTTAGAACATTTCAAAAGGTATTTCCTAAAATAAAGTTTATTTTTTCTGAAGTTTGATTTGAATCCAAATAAATTCATTTATCTTTTAAGGCTTGAAATCTGACTTTCGGTTTTTGAGGATGAGCTTCTTGAGGTGATGTCCTGTGTTAATGTCCCATTTGCTGTGTTCCTTCAGCCATTGTTTATTTTCAGAATTTCTAAACTCTATAAAACATCATTCATCAGGAATCACAGGAATAAGTATTCCACACAATGGAAATTTAATGCCTAATATTTTTTCTGTTAATGTTGATCTTTAGTTATTTAAAATGTTTTGTGAAGTTTTAATATTTTTAAATGAAAAATACATATTTGCATATTGTTGAAATAGCAAGCCAAGAGAAAGTCCCTTTTATCTATAAAGAAAAGCGTTTAAAGTCATTTTTAATTATAGCTTTAAGTAATTAGACAATCAAATCATTTTTTCAGGAATGTCATGCCTTATAGATCAAGTCTTATTTAAAAAGAGAAAATTCTTAACATTCTAAAATTCAGAGAAGATGAGGAGCAACAGGAACTAATGCAATAAAGTTAAGATTAAATTTCACTTAAGTAAGCCATGTTCAAAATCTTTCCTCAAAGCAGATATATACTATATGCACAATTCTAGAAAAAAATATATAGTTTTCCCACCTGTTATCTATTGCTAGTCTTGTTTTTACAATAACATGTATCTAGGATGAAATTATAAAATGCTGAGTTTGCCTTATATTTTGTCATTTCCGACAAGTAACACAATTCCTGTTCTCATTATCTTAACTTCAAAGGCCGGGCGCGGTGGCTGACGCCTGTAATCCCAGCACTTTGGGAGGCCAAGGCGGGCGGATCACGAGGTCACGAGATCAAGACCATCGTGGCCAACATAGTGAAACCCTGTCTCTACTAAAATAAAAAAATTAGCTGGGCATGGTGGCGCGCGTCTGTAGTCCCAGCTACGCGGGAGGCTGAGGCAGAAGAATTGCTTGAACCCGGGAGGCGGAGGTTGCAGTGAGCCGAGATCGCGCCACTGCACTCCAGCCTGGCACCTGGCGACAGAGCAAGACTCTGGAAAAAAAAAAAAATGATGTAATTATACATAGTTCCCAGTGTTGGCAGGAGTTAGTAAAATAATGTATTTAGAATGCTTTCCACAAAATTTACTATTACCAGCACTATTCTATCTTTCTGGATGGGGATCATATTATTTTTGTCTCTTTGACCTGAAATTCTAAAACATACAATGTCCTCAATAAATATTTGTTAAATTAATGAATATCAAATGTACAAAATGTGTAAAAAATGTAGATTCTTTGGGGGCACAGAGATTGTAGTATACAAAATATTTCCCCATCATCATTTACAGTTATGACAAAATTAAGATTTGTACAAACATAAACAAGCCACCATACATTAGGTAAATTGGAAATGAATGATGTTAACTGAAGATGACATAGATATGTAGAAGAGTCCAGTGCACTAGTCAAGCAGAAAATGTTCTTGTGGAATGATATTCAAACTGAGAAACCTTCTGCAGCTTTTAATGGGTAGAAAGTTCAGGGGAAGGAGTGAGAAAGTGGTACAAACAAATGTAAAAAAGTAGAGTTCATATGGTGCCTCCTCTGCATAGCAAAATACTGTTTATACCACTTCCTCTATAGAAATTTTTTTAGCAATAATTATGAAATAAGACGAACAATAACAATGGTCAGGAAAGAAATGCAGGTGATGAAAGTTTTGACTGCTATTGTTTTGAATTGATGCATGGGATTATACCCAGGAGTCTGAATTATAATGATTATTATTTATAAATTTCTACAGACAGCCCACCTTTTTATTGTCTGAACCTGATGCGGACCGCTACCACACTTCACTCTTGGCACACTAGTTGCCTTAAGGACTCATAAATGCAAGATCCAGGTTTAGTTTAATTTAATATGATGACTATATTTCATTCTATTTTTCCTAAGCACATGTTGTACATCTCAATAAAAATACAACTGTAAACTCCTCAGAACTAATGAGGGGATGGCTTTTTGTTCTTTAAAAACTGAAAATGAAGCTGATATGTGAATTAAACTGGGCGGATTTATTTTATACTTTTTACAATATTTTTGTTCATGTGTTATTTTTAATTTTTGCCAGATATCTTCATACGGTTTAATACTGAAGAAAGCTTTTAAAAAAAAAGAAACTTCCTTTCTCTGTACATCTTACACAAAACCAATTATAAAGTAAACATTGTGCTTTTTATTCTCTTTCTTAATACAATTTAGGTTAATTTAGGCTAAATCAAAATACTCCTGCAGGAAGTAAATTTGATTTATATTTATGTTTCTGGCTTTGAAGTTCATGCTTGAGATAGAAGATGCTCAGTTAAACAAGATGATCTTTAAAGTGTTTTTCTGCTGTAAGACTACGTAATTATCAGGAGATCATATTCACAACTGAGTGTAAGTCATGGACCCCAGATACTTTTCAAATGAATAGTTTTGATAGAGAGACAGAACAAAAGCTCTATAAAGCATTGATCTTATCAGGTGAAAAAAAGAAAGCATATGTACAGCAAAGAAACATACATATAAAGAACATACATTCTTTGAGTAACAGTATCTTAAGTAAAGATATTGTTTTCTTTATTTCTCTTTCTCTTTTTTTGATCTTAGCTCAGTGAAACCTCCGCTTCCAGGGTTCAAGCAATTCTCCTGCCTCAGCCTCCCAAGTAGCTGGGATTACAGGTACCCACTACAATGCCAGGTTATTATTTTTTTTTTTTGTATTTTTAGTAGAGATGGGGTTTCACCATGTTGGTCAGGCTGGTTTCCAACTCCTGACCTCAAGTGATCCACCTGCCTGAGCCTCCCAAAGTGCTAAGATTACAGATATAAGCCACCACGCCTGGACTTCACTTTTACATATATTGTTGAATGTCTGATTTGTGTACACTTGAAATTATACAACACTGATATTTAACAATGTATCTTTTTGGTAAATCACTTTTGTCTTATATCTAGGCCAGATCATTCCATAAAAACCCTCTATGAGTTAATTTGTAGTCTTAGAATTTTGCTTTAGTATTTAGTGTCATTAGGCTGATTTTAAATTTAGTAAGCTTATATAACAGTGTCATCTAGGGTGAAAAATTAAGTCATCAATACATAACCATAAAAGTAGGTATGTGAATGCTGTATAAATAATGTGTTGTATTAATGATTAAAAAATGAAATGAATTCACACACATGCACACCCAATTTAAATTACCTGAAGAAACTTAGTGTTGTTTTTATAGATATAAGAGAGTGATCAGAAGTCATACTTTTAAAGCATCCTATTTTTCTCATATATTTTAAGCACTATAAATAGCTATAAAATATTTTCAGAATCAAGTCTGAAATGCTAACTTCTAATTGAATCAGGGAACAGAGATATTTCAAAGATTACGGAGGTGTAGTAAATTCTGAAATAGAATTAGCACACATTTTTATATAGACATCAATTAAGTGTCTGGTTATGCACTAGTATATTTCCCTGAACTGATTAAATTACAATGTTTTGATGAACAGTCTTTTTAAATTATGAAGGATGTAAAAATTTTAAAATGTTTTGCAGCTCTAGACATTACAGAAAATGGTGTTTGCTTTGTAAAACTAGATTTCAGAGAAAATTATTTCCCTGATGCAGTATCTTAAATAGTGTTTCCATAGTTTGGTTCTTCATTATACTTGACTAGCAATGGTAATAAGTTTTATATATATATAGATATACATATATATACACACATATATACATACACACACACACACACGTAAAAGTGAAGTCCAGGTTTGGTGGCTTACATCTGTAATCTTAGCACTTTGGGAGGCTGAGGCAGGTGGATTACTTGAGGTCAGGAGTTCGAAACCATCCTGACCAACATGCTAAAGTGTGCATGTGTGTGCCATATATATGTGTGTGCCATATATATATATGTATATATGTGTATATATATGTGTATATATGTATATATATGTGTATATGTATGTGTATATATGTATGTATATATATGTATGTGTATAAACATACATATATATATGTATATGTATATATATGTATGTGTATAAAACTGAGGGTTTTAAAAATCACTGTCATATATCTATATACGTATATATACATATATATACGTATATATACATAAAATCACTGTCATATATCTATATACGTATATATATGTATATACATATATACATACATGTATATATGTGTATATACGTATATATATGTATATATACGTATATACAGATATATGACAGTGATTTTTAAAACCCTCAGTTGAACCTAATGTACAATCAAAGGGGAAATATATTGGCCCCAAAGCTATCATTGGGAACATTCAGATACTCATAATGTTATTATTTTTGGCAGAATTGCCTCACTACAAAACTGATTTGGCTTTTTCCTTTTTTAACTCCATATTGTATATGGTTAGAAGAATGTATTAGCTTCTATCAGCACAATACAACTACCATTGATCCAACTTCATCTTGTAACTCATACTTCTCACCCACAGTTTAAACATAAGAAAAAAATAGATTATCAACTCTCCTGAAACCGTATCTATGACAATATTTACTATCATAAACAAATATTCCTAGCATATAGGCTCAAATCAACTTAACTGCATACTTTTTCTATTAGAAAAAGTTATATTGTTGTTAGATTGAAAAATGGAAATATTTGCTTTTTTAACTATTATGATGAAATATAGAAAGTAGAAAGCTGCCTGTGAATATATTTATGTTTTAAATGTAACTCTAGGTTATTTGTATAACATTAATAAAAACTTATTTTTTGCAGCCCATCCTTAAATTTTCTGTTACATTCTTTATTTATTATATGTTTGTTTGTTCAGCATTTTAAATGAGCGTTCTGTTCATGTCTTCTACATCCCACAGTATGAATGGTGTTCCTTTTTTAGGTGCTCTCTCTTGAAGAGGAGCTTCTTTTTAAAATTCTAATTTTTTTCCTCTTGAAAAAATGTAAGTCATCTGAGAATAATTTGTGTTCATTGTATAAGGGTGTCTGTGTGAACATGTGTGTGTGTGTGTGTGTGTGTGTGTATTTATATACTCTTAGAAATTGTCTCTCAAAGCATAAATATTCCCATTAAAAGCAGAATCTAATTGACTAACATATATGTATTGATTTATGTCTGACTATCTATGTTTATCTACCTACCTACCTACCTACTTATCTGTATTATTTTAAGCTGGGAAGCACCAAAAGAGAGAGGAAAATTAAATGTCTAATTATGAGTTCTGTTTTATGAGGCCTTAAGTATTAATATGGATTGGCAAGTAGAAATTACATTTTTCTCTATAAATTTGCATTCTGGAACATTCAAAATGCAAGTGATTTTGTGCTATCATTTTGAATTGTTGATGCATGAGGTTATACCCAGGAGTCTGAATTGTAATCATTATTATTTATACATTTCTACAAACAGCATAACTTTTTATTGTCTGAACCTGAGGCAGGCCACTACCATACTTTTCTCTTGGCACACCAGTGGCCTTAAGGACTCATAAATGCAAGATCCAGGTTTCATTTAATGTAATATGATGACTCTATTTCATTCTATTTTTCCTATTAAGATCAGCCAAAGACAAGTTAAGTATGAGGTTTTCACAGAAACCAGTGGGTGAAATAGTACATGCCAGAATTGGAATGGTTGCAGTACAGACAGATGAAGAATATATCTATGACAAAAAACGATTTGATTAATAAAATCTATTTTTGAGCAGAGCATCACTAGAAGTTAAAGGTAAAATTGTGAGAAACAATTTTGTCCCAGTCCTAGGATTTTACATTGTGTTCAGAAATAGCTATATAATGTCTGAATCTCTACATAATCAAACTCAAATGTTTACTTATGACATAGAAATTAAACAGCATATTTTTAGGGAAATATAAAGAAAGAAACAAGTATTCCTTCATTCACAAGAAGACTTAATCATATTTAAATGAAAACATGCACATATACATACAGTACCAATATTCTATGCGTTTGACAAAATACAGAAATATCCGGGTCATTTTTTTTTTCCATTTTGTTCCGTTTTACCCTTCTAAGTAAAAGTTTGGAAGTTATATAATGGTTTGTGATTCTATATAGCAAAGGTTAATTTTCTTTGGGAAATATGTTTGTTGCTTACTTATTTTTAATACCTGGCTTTTTTGGAATCATAAGAAAAATATTCTACATGTATGATTGTAGTTTAGAAATAATCTCCCTCTAGGACCTTTGGTATAACAAATGAATATATAGAATATGGTAGACAGAAATTTTATTTGTTTAGTAGTCAACCCAAAATAAATAAAAACTTTCATTCCAATGGTCTCTAACACAGCTAAATGTAAGAATTTTATAATAATATAGTTACTTTTATTTTCCAGTGGACACGATTTTAAATGGAATTAGCATCCATTACCATATGTATTTTAAGTAGGAGTTGTTTCAAATAGATACAAAATACTTACAAATCAGCTTGAAATAAATCAGTGGAGCACAATTATTTCTAAGACTCCAAACTACACTAATTTCTTTTCTCCTGCATCTTCCAACTTCATGTAAATTATGTCTTTCTGTGGTGATGAAGTGAGATGTTCTCACTTAGTATGAAGTCCAAATATTTTACTTCAGAAAGGAAAACTTAAAGCAAATAGGGTTGGAAGCCAGACACTGAAACAGAGACAGGGATCTCTAAAGCTGAGAAATTCAGGTGGCATAACGTCTATATGCATTAACATCAGAATAGTTTAGCCTACATATTGTAAGAAGAATAGTTTTATTTTCTACATTATACTATACAGATACATCATTAAAATGGCTTTTAGCGTATTTTTGTATAGTTAAGTACTACATTAACTATAAACATATTTTTAAGACAAGTAATCATGTTAATTAAATTTAATCCATCACAGAACTATTTACACACAAACAAACCCTTTCTTTTTTACACACCCACACACACACGCACACCCACACCCACACACACACCCCTCAGGTAAAATCCAGTCTGCAAGACTGCCGCACATATGCAGGTATAAACACATGAATGTAACCACAAACACACATTCCAAAGAATTATGTTTTTTAGATAAACATGTATAATATTAATGAGATACAGAAAATCTCATATTTATTGGCAAATAATTTATGAATATTGGTATCTAAGGTATTTGAAAAACTTTCCTGAAAATGTGTCATCATACTCAAAATCTAAGACCCTAAAAGATTAATATATAATAAAATTAAGATCTACTTTAACAATATGTATGTTATACTAAACACATTAAAGATAGATAGATAGATAGATAGTGTTAATTCTTTTTTCTAAAACTGGACATGTGCCTGCCAAAAGCAATTTTAGATAGTATTTGATTGAAATAATTAAATCTATCTGAGTACATCTGGTTGGTGAATTTATCTTAATTTTCGTCATTGGAAGTTTATTGTTAAACAGAAAATATTTTCTTACAATTTCTTGAAGGGAAATTATGTTTGCTTTTTTTTACATTTAATAGAATATAACTTAAATTTTGGTAAAACTGAATATTGCTGTAATTAATGACTGAGGAGCAGTATTTGAACAAGTCTTTTCTTAGAACCCAAAGCACTATTCAAGTGATTACCTAACTTTATCTAAGAGAGTATAAGTTTCTTATTAATGACATATTTATTTGATATCAATACATATTTCCATTTGTTAGTGTAATATCTTATTTGTTAGCTATTAATAAAATATTAATAAAACCTGATATAAGCTAATGACAGTTATTCAGGTTTGTATCCAGAATACTATTTTTAGTCAAACATTTGCATTTTCTTGAATATAAATAAAAAATCATCCAAAATTTTCAGTTGAAATGCAATTAGAAGATCAGTAATCAAGGCCGGGTGCAGTAGCTCTCACTTGTAATCCCAGTGCTTTGGGAGGCTGAGGTGGGCAGATCACTTGAGGTTGGGAGCTTGAGACCAGCCTGGCCAACATGGTGAAACCACGTCTCTACTAAAAATACAAAAATTAGCTGGGCATGGCAGTGTGTGCCTGTAATCTCAGCTACTCAGGAGGCTGAGGCAGGAGAATCACTTGAACCTGGGAGGCAGAGGTTGCAGTGAGCCAAGCTCGCACCACTGCACTCCAGCTTGGGCAAGAGAGCAAGACTCCATCTCAAAAAAATAAAAATAAAAAAAGGAGGAAAATCCGTAATCAATATGTTGTCAGTGCATATATTTCAAATCCTCTTAATATTATTATTTTCTTAGAATAAGTTTGTGTAATTTTTTAGAAATCATAAATACTTCTATTATCTAAATTAGGTTAATGATATTATAACAACCAAATTTATTAGTATTATGTTTAAACATTAAAAAATATATATGATAATAATTTTATTATATCACTTATTTAAACATTTCAAGGTTAAATTTTATTTATAAGTGATTCAGGATGGAGAAATACGTTTTTACATTAGTCTTATTTTAACCACCATATTTAATTTAAGGAGAAAAGCTGGTCTTTTTTTCGTTCACAAAAGAAAATACTAATTTGTGCTTTACTGCTTATACATTGCCTAGACCTTTGTTTCTTAACCTTAACACTATTGAAATTTGAGGTCATATAATTGTTGTAAGAGCCATTTTGTGCATTGTTGGATATTTAACTAGTTATCCCTGCTTGCTACCAACTAGATGAAGTGGAAATTCCCAGTCATGGCAATCAAAAATGTATCCAGATGTTGCATATGTCTTCTGGGAACAAAATCATCCCCAGTTTGAGAACTACTTACCTAGCCTCTTCAGCTTACAAGGACTTTACATGATTTTGTTAAATAAAAATACTGTAATTTAATTATTGCATTGCTTTACTACCAGATTCTGCATATTTTCAAAACCCAAATGCCATATGAATATAAAATACAATAAAGAAATAGGAGCATTTTCATAAGCCACATAGTCAGACTGTAGCCTATGAACAGTTGTCTTATTTTTATTTTCATACTAACACATCAAAGTAAATGAGAAAATGAAATAGAAAATACAGTTAAAGTCGGCTTTTACCTTACCTGAGGAAGTTTTACTCTGTGCTGAAAACATAGGAATTAATATATTTTTCTGGTCTGTTGTTTTACATGGCCAAACACTTTTATGTAATATCAATTATTCATATTTTTAACTTTTTTCTTTTATTGTTACTACTTTTGATTTATTTAGCTTGGTAAATCAGATTAGTTGATGATTCCAAATGCATAAGACACTTTTCTGATTAAATTGTCAAATCTCTTTGGTGTTTTAAGAAGTTGTTAACACTTTGTAATATAATGTATTATTGATACTCAAATCTTTTTTGAAAGATATTAAACAGAACTGAATGCTGATTATTATTATTGTAATTTGATCAAGAAGAGAGCTAGTAAATATATTTGTCTATAATTTTTATTTAATTTTTAAATTTATTTTAATATTTATAATCAACTCATAATTATACATATTTATTCAGTCCACTGTGATAGTCATTGCATGTATACATAATATAATGATCAAATTGTGGTAATTACCATAGCCATTACTTTAAACATTTATTATTTCTTTTTGGTGACAGCATTCAAAATGTTTTCTTCTAACTTTCTTGAAATATACACATTGCTATAGTTATCCTTCTGTGTAATATTAAAAATATTCTTCCTAAGTGTAATTTTATAATCACTGACAAACCCTCTCCCCTCCTTAGTCTGTCTCTTGTAAATACTATTCTACTCTCTACTTCTGTAAAATCATGTTTTGTAGATTCCACATATAAATGAGATCATGCAGTGTTTGTCTTTCTGTTTCCGGCTTTTTTCACTTAACATAATATCCTATAGGTTTATCCCCGTTGCTGCAAATGACAAGATTTCATTCTGTTTTATGGCTGAACAGTATTCCATTTTTTAAATATAGATTACATTTTCTTTATTCATTCATCTGTAGATGGGCATTTAGATTGATTCCATATCTTGCCTACTGTGAATAGTGCTTTGCTCTGCACTTTTGTCCCCTTCCTGTAGAACTTGCAATCAGTTTCTGAACTCATCAAAATAAAAGTTTTTCTCTCATACTTTCTCTTTCATACACTGTCTATATATATAATAAATATGAAATAATTGTATTATACAGAGGGTGTAGTCATAAATATGTATACATACATAGAAAATAAGAGAAACAGAGGGAATGAAAGAAAAGGAGGGAGAGAAAATCAGTAACTGTTGATGTGATGATGATGATGAAATTCCCACTGGTAATGGCCTAGGCTTTAAACATAAATAACCTTGAGGTTCTAGCTCCCAATACTATAAAACTCCTTCCTTTCTCATCTTTTATTCTAATGCCTAGAGTTCTAACATATTTAAACCTGAGCAAGAAGACAAATCTTATGAGAAATTTAACATCAGAATATGATCCTAAATATACTTACATCTAATATTTGTGACCCAGTCAGATTTTCTCAATTTATTAAATTTCTCAGAAAATATTACATTTACAAAGGAGCATCAGAACACAAATGTCACCTATTTTATTTAACAAAGTTCTTCACATAATATCTCACCCTCACAAATGAGGGTGAAAGTAATACACTGAAATAATATTCCTAATAATATTCCTTAGTCGCTTAAGTCAGTTCAATAAAGTCAAAAGTGATTCAACAAAGTAGTGATACTGTTGAAAGGCATATAAAGCACATATGCTCCAATAATGAAAATATGTGTACATATGTACCTACATAATTTTTCTAAAGTTAAATCAAATTAGAGAAAGAGTATTTTAAGTTTTACTAGAATATCTCTGGTAATTGTATATGCACAGCAAAAAAAAAGTGTATTTTTTTTAAATAAGACTGTATGATAATAGTGAATGCTTTCCCTTCTAAAATTTTTTTCCACATTTATTGAGGTATACTTGACAAACAGAAGTTGCATATATTTAATGTATACAATGTTTTGTTTTCCTATACATTTGTATACATCATGAAATGATTGCCACAATTAAGCTAATTAACATATCCATGACTTCACATACCGTACTTACAACTTTTGTGGATGTGTGGTGAGAACACTTAAGATCAACATTTTTTTTGTGTAGTGAATTTCAAGTATATAATACAGCAATATTAAGATTTCTTGTCTTCTTAACCTATAGAGACAAATACCTTTCAAACTTCAGCATTTTGAATAAATTATTAAAATATTAACATACTAAAATTATAATATATTAAATTCTTAAATCTTGGTATACATTAGATTATTTGGGATGACCCAGATAGTCACCAGAAAGATCATGTAGGAAAAGAATTAGACAGTACCAGTGTGGACAAGATGGAAGGGAGCACAGTAAGAACAGAAGCACATCCAGCTGCCTAGAAGGGTGCTACCATTGGCCAAGATACCAATATGGGACTCTGGTAACTGGACCTGTCATGTCAGTACAAATGCCTTTGATTCTGGTAGCTCAGAGGATGTACATGAATAGTAGTAGAGAGGGCAAATAAGCCAATTCTTACTCAAAAATGTAACTCTAATTGACTTTGCTGCAAAAACAAATACTAAATGGACAAAAAAAAAAAAAAAAAAAGAAGAGAAAGAACATGGTGGAGTCCTCAAACTTCATTCTCAAATCCAAATTAGGACACATATTTTACCATAAAAACCACATTACATATTCAGCAGATACTGGAAACTCAGTTTGCATTTCTCATGTAGCAAGAAACCAAAGTAATGGTAAACAACCAAAAATTCAACGCGGAAAATCATCTGTTTATGTGATACCCATAGCATTGGTCTTACAGTTTGTTCTTTAGATAAACATTATTGCTGACACAATATAAAAATTAAATTTGATGGTACAGCCAGTAGTTTCTAATTAAAATCTTATCGGATGCATATTTCTGAAATGCCCTTCCACCTCCCTAGAAAAAAACAAACTCTGAAAAGTAAAAACTTATATAAATGGTGATCAGGAGGATTGTACATTTTGTTCTTACTTGTAATACTTTTGTTCTTACTTGTTACATATTAAAAAGCATTTAAGAAACTTTTTACTTCTTTTGTAATTCTGACAAGACCTGAGTTACAAACAAGTGACATGATATCACATTATGCAAATAAGCTGATAAACAGTGCACAAATAAATATAAATAATATATAGGTGTGTTAGATAGTAAACAAAAGAAAATAAAATAGTAAAATAGTACTCCAACCAAAATATGTGTTTTATGGGCATTTTTAAGCAAGTTAAAATATCCATTCATTGACTGAATATATACCTTTGTTACTATAGTCCTGGTATTTTTCTACATATTGGACAAACAATAAACAAATCATACAAAATATATTACCATGTAAAGTTTGTATTCTACTAGTAGAAGAAGTAACAGTGCTAAAGGAAAGCCAGAGGGAATGTAGCAGGGAAGGAAACTATAAAATGTTGAGTTAGGATGCTGAAATTTTACATCAGATTGCCAATGGAAACACTGCGGCATGGCCACATTCTGACCTTTGTATTGACCAGGCAATTTCTGGGCTCTTTCTCTATTAAATAGCTCCATTAACACACATATGCACACATATATTTATATATGGATATGGATATATATTTATACACCACAACTATATTGATATAAAAGTAAAATATTACTGTTATGTATTAAAACATTGTATTTAACATAAAATTTTATTTTTTACTATTAAAAGAAATTAAAATACTTTTGAAGGACTTTAAATGTATCATGTTCCCTGGGCATTGTGTTTACTATGCCTAGTGGATACATTAATGCTGCTTAACTGAAATGTTTTCTGGTGGGAAAAAGATGAATAAAGTAATCTCGGAAGTATCTGGGGAAACCATGATAAAATATCAATATTTAAACAATCTGCATTTGGGATCCAGCTTGGAATATACGAGAGAAAACAACCAGTCCAATGTGAATGAAGTAGAGTGAGGAAAGAAAATGTGAAGCCACATAGGAGACCAAGTGAGGGTACTGATGGAGAGTCTTTTATGATAGGCCCATGGACTTTACTCCGAGCAGGAAGTAAAGTTGTTGAAGGAATGTGTTCAGCAGAGAAATGATATGACTAGACATTCATTTGAACAGAATTACTTGGTCTGAAGAAGGAAGCAACAGTTATGCAGTCTCTTAGAACGATGTACAGGATGATGCTATTAAAAGGTAAAGATGTTTGGGAGGCCAAGGCAGGCAGATCACCTGAAGTCGGGAATTCAAGACCATCCTGGCAAACAAGGTGAAACCCTGTCTCTATTAAAAATACAAAAATTTGCCAGTTGTGGTGGTGCATCCCTGTAATCCCAGCTACTTGGGAGGCTGAGGTGGGAAGATCACTGGAATCCAGGAGGCGGAAGTTGCAGTGAGCTGAGATCGCACCACTACACTCCAGCCTGAAGGACAAGAGTGAAACTCTGTCTCAAAAAAAAAAAAAAAAAAAAAAAAGAAAAGCAGAAATCATCACAGTAGTATCCTAGGGGAGAGATAATTGTGTAATTGTGTCTGGGACCAAAGTGGTGACTGGAGGTGGCAACATGTGGTATCAAGGCAAAGCTAAAAGCACCTGTTGGAAGACTATATGTGAAACTGAGAGAGAAGAAAAAGAGGAGCATAGAATTATACAAGGATTTACTGCTGAGCAAATAAAAGCACACAATTGACATTTATTGACATGGGGCCAACTGAAGGAAGAATAGATCTTGGAGAGAATGTTAAGAACTCAGTTTGCAGGTGTTATGTTTGTGGTGCTTACAGTTATGCAAATGCAGATGTCAAGTAGGCATAGGATATCTGGACCAAGATTTCAAGAGAGATGTACGGGTTAGCAAATAGATGATATTTAAATAATGGTACCACATGAGATACTCTAGAAAGTGAGGACAGTTTAAACGAAAATGAAGAAGGACTGAGATGGAGATGCACTAAGGTTTAGTAGTGAGAGTGGTTGCTATGGTTTAAGTGCCCCCTCCAAAACTCATAGTGAAATTTAATTCCCATTGTAACAATGTTAAGAGACAGGGCCTTTAAAAGGTGATTAAGTCATAATGGCTCTGCTCACAAACATGGATAAATGCAATTATTGCAGGAGTAGGCTATTTACCACAGGAGTGGGGTCCTGATAAAAAGATAAGTTCAACCCTCGTTTTCTCTCTTTGTCTCTCATGCTCACTTGCCCTTCTGCCATGAAATAATAACACAAGAAGACTGCATATATCCAAGATTGTGGCATCTCATAAGATACCAACACCATACTCTTGGAATTCCCAGCTTTCAGAACCAGAAGCCAAACTCAGTATCTTTTCTTTATTCATTAGCCAGTCTTTGAAATTCTTACATAGCAGCAGAAAATGATTTAAAGAAATAAAATTGATATCAAAAGTAGGGTTGTTTTTATAACACATACCTAGAAATATGAAACTGCCGTTGGAATTGGGTTATGTGTAGAAGCTAGAAAAATTTGAAGGAGTGGGCTAGAAAAAGCTTGTATTGCTACAAATCAAGCATTGAGGGCAACTGGCAATTCTAGTGACAGCTCTGAAGAAGAGAGCTGTAGAAAAATTCTGGACCTTCTTAGAGATTCCTTACATGGTTGTGACCAAAATAGTGGTAGAAACAGCAGAATTAAAGGCCATTCTGATGAATTCTCAGATGAAAATGAGAAAAAATAAATGTTGGAAACTGGAGTAAAGAACATCTTTGTTATAAAGTAGCAAAGACATTGATGAAATTGTGTCAATATCTTAGGACTTTATTAAATGCAGAACTTAAGAGAAATCAACTTAGATGTCTAATGGAAGAAATATCTAAGCAACAAAGCATTCACACTACTATATGGCTCAAACAAAGGGTGAGGCCAAGTGCCCATTTTTAGAAGAGATTAATATAGACAGAAGGGAGAAATCTCTTCCATAGGAGAACTCCACATTCAGAGTTCTCTCAAACTACTTTATATAAACTTGTTTTTAATTGTAAATATTGAGAATGTATGAATTCTATTAGAAAAGCTTTATGGGTAGGAGTCCTCTATGTCCTATCTTTATAATTTCTGTATTTCTAACTAGTTTGGAAACATTGTAAGTGAACTTTTGAACTTTTGACTTGAGCATTTCCATTTTAAGAGTTGTACATTTTTCATTTTCTCTTCAACGTTTCCTCATAATGGCTTTATACCTTATCACTATGCATTATAACATCAAAATGAAGCCAGAAAACATATTCCTTAAAATAATAAGTCAAATCTACTTAATCAAAATTTTATTGTTGGGCAGATACATTTTCTCTTTTCCAATCATTAAATTCAACTTTTATTTATAAATGCAATAAGTGGATTCATGAGGAGAAAAATAAACATGAGTAACTAAGAGTTATTCTTGATAATACGGATTTTAATTTTGCATTTGAAACATTTATTTATTTCATGTTAGTGATAAGCATCCATCATTTAAAAGCATCATTGAAAATCCCCTGAAGATCACATTTTTTTTCTTGAGTCTATTTACAATAACTGAAAATTGCCTCTAATAATTCCAAGATCAGATAAAAATAGACACAGCATGGCAACATTCCAGGCAATGATGGGCTGCATTTATGATAGTGGTCCTGTAAGTTCACAATGGTGCTGAAAAATGTCCATCACCTAGGGATATCCTAGACCTTTCAGATAAGTTGTGGAAGTAGAAGAGTGACATTGATGTTTCTGGCCCTGGTAGGCCTTGGTTAATGTGTGTGTTTGTGTCTTAGTTTTAACAAAAAAGTGTAAATAATTACTCTAAGTAATAAATAAAATAGAAAAAAGGCTATAGAATAAGAATACAATGAAACACAATATTTTGTGTTTGTGTTTTAACTATTATTACAAAAGAGTCAAAAACTTAATTTTTTTTAAAAGTAACTTTAACTTTTAAAGATGTTTTTGTTTTGTTTTGCCTGATATATTTTGAAACTAGTTTCACATGTTGCTGCTAAAGATTTTCTGTAAGTTGCAAAAGCTCATCTTTATTGATAGGTGACTGGAATTCAGACACCCCTGCTGCTCTGCAGCATGTGCAAAGGTCAAATCAAATAAATAAATATAAACAACATCCTCGATCACTTCCCTGTAAAACTAGGTTTCCAGCCACAGCCCACTTGCTGAAACAAGTTCACCTGCACCAGCGCTGCCCGACAAAGCTTCCGGCAACAACAGAAACATGTTTCCGCAGTTCTCAGGCAGCAGCCACTTGCCACGTGAGGCTCCTGAGCACAGGAAGCCTGGCTGGAACTGGGAGGTCAGGAGGGTTACTTCTATTTGAGTTTCAACAGCCCCTGTGGCCAGTGGCTATGGTAGGGCAGAGCAGTGCGTTGCAGGAAGGTGAGAGGGCAAGGGCAATATGAAAACGTGGATCATGCTGCTGCCAAATGCCTGGCTATAGACCTTTCCTGGAGGAGGAGGATGCCAGGCATGAAGGGCGTTATGGGAATAGCAGAAAATTGAACAGCTGCCAGTGCCACAGATTTCCAGATTGCCTCCGACATGAAGATAAACTGCATCAAGCACTTCCACTAGGCCCTGGAGTCCCTGCAGTTGAGATAGCGCCCTGCATGGTGTCCCTTCAATCAGAAGGGGACACAGGCACCAGGCAAGAGGCTGTGCTCAGTGATGTGGAATGTCCTAGAGTCCAGGAGAATGTTCTGTTGGCTGAGTTGGTTGGATCTGATATCACCTTTTCTTTCCTAAAGGGAGATGCCAGGATGCAGAGTGAGGCTTGTTATTCCAAGTGTGAGAGGCACCACCAGCAGCCAAGATCAGCAACACAAGACTGCCTTCCCCGGCCTTGTCTTCTTTGTCTGTTCCTTGGTCACAGGTGGGGGACTTCTCTTCTGTGGCTGCTTCTCCAGGAGCTGCTACAGTCTCTTGTTTTGTCTTCAGGTAGGAAGTCATGTTGCTACATGTGGCCTTGTAAAGACTACTGAAGCTGGAATTTACACAGGGGAGCCTTCTAGCATGGTCCAGTTCCCATGAAGAACATTGGAGATTTTAACATGGTGCTTTTTGGGAATAGACTGCCACTGGCCACTGGCCACTGGCCACCCACAGGCTTGCAGAACATAGGGATGGGGTAGGAAGTGGTTCCTGGCAACCCTGCCACACTTCCAACCCCTGGGTCTTCTCAAAAGCCACACACCACACTTGGTGCTGCGACAGCTGCTGTCTGTACACCAACTTCTGTCTGAGGGCTTGGAGCTGGAAGATGCAGACCATGGGAATGTGGTCACACAGGAAGCCCCACACAGTGCTCCTGGCACCAGAATCAGCAACCTCTTGCAGACTGGCCAGGTGACAGTCATGCCATTGGCAGCTGCTTCTGTACTCACAGAGCCCCAGGGTGCAGCACCCCGAGGTTAGAAGCAGCTTCAGCTGAGTGAGCACCACAGAGATGCAGCTCACAAGCTCAAATAATGCTCCTTCCTCAGCCCCCCAGATAGCTGGGACTACCGATGTGCATCATGCCTGGCTAATTTTTTACCTTTTTTTTTTGTAGGGATGAAATTCCACTATGTTGCTCAGGCTGACCTCCTACTTTTGGGCTCAAGCAATCTTCCTGTCTGGCCTCCCAAAATACTGGGATTACAGGTGAAAGACCTCACTTAGCCATGTTTTCCTTTTTTATATTTGCAGTTTTCTGCATTGCCTACTTTTCTAAAAATAGTAAATATGTACTTTTTACACAACCTATAAAGTATAATTCAACAGAGTAAGAGTCATGAGAGACACATGCTGTGGAATATCAGAGAAAAAATAGATGACTATAAGTTACTTAGGGAAGACTTCGAGCAGAGAGTGCTATTTGTCAGAGAACACAAAAGACAGTGAAGAATTTTATGGACTGGAATGTCATAGGGAGTTAAAATATTTGCAAGCTTTTTTAACAGAATAAAAATTAGTTTTTGGTGGATACTGTCTTTAAAACTCTGTGGTGAATGAACCAAAATGGAAAATAGTTTCTTACCCGAATGGTAATATCAAATGGTTTCTTATTCCTTATAATACAGTTAATAAAGACTTGGATTTGGGGCCTAGAGATGAGAAGATTAAGGTAAGTTACTGAATTCATTTAAAAGTATTAGAGGCATCTTTTACTTAAAAGGGAGTATCATGGTAGGCTGCCTTGATGCCACATCATCTTCCCAGTTGCTTGGAATGTTAACTTAGGACAGTTTGCAGGTGAACTGCCTTTGAGGGCAGCCTGGGTCCAGTAATAATAACCCAGCCCTCTTGCATCAACTCAGAATAATTTTGAACAGCCAGAAAAAGCTAGAGGACTTTCCACAGGTTCTGCTACAGCCTCTGTTACAACTACATTGCCGTTCAACTTCTCCTTCTGCTCATCCTATGTTTCTCACTTCTTCAAAAGTGTAAGTTCTGAGACTTTTCCTCCAATAAACTTCCTGAATATAATCTCTCTTTACACTTTGTTTCCTGAGGAACTCAACCTATAACAGTTGGTAGTGAGGTCATTCTAGGAATGCCATCCCAGGAAGCTGACTCTAAAATACAGCTTTGCCTCTAGGTAACCAATAATCTGGGTAGGCATGCGGTCTTTGTTATGGCAGGTGCTATACTTATAGTTCCTTTTATACTAAACTGGTTTAATGGTTAAATTTTCACCAGAAGAAGAATGAATATGTAAGGATAACTAATCACCAACTGAAATTAATGAGAGAAAGCCAGCTAGCCTCTATGACAATAGAGGGTCATTTCTTGCCAGAAGAGGACAAAGCAGCAGAGAGACAGCCCTGGACTTAATTATAAGGTGAGCAGAACTCCAAAAGAGGTTGCTTTTTCAACTCTGACAAATCTGTTACACGAAGATCAGTGCTATAATTGAGAAAGAGGGAGACCATGAGATTTAGCATTTGGGTTGATTCTTTTGGAAATTTTGAATTCTGATACTCCACTAATCCCTCTGTACCCTCAGAAGTGATCTACTCCTTCCTATTAGAATTTAGAAATGCTCTGTCTTCTCATGCTTAAAAATAATGCAGAGGTCTTCACTTTCGAAGACAACTTTCACCATCCTCAGGATCTGCCTTATCATTTCTCCTGGACAACAGATTATATCACAACACATGATTAAATCATGAAGACATAACTCTGAGATTAGTACCCCTGTAGAAGGGTTCCAGGGAGCTACTTAGGCCCTTTTGCACTTTCATCTATTTTGCCATGTGAGAGAGAGGCGGAAGGTGCCACACACGTTTAAACAACTGGATCTCACAAGGACTCATTATTGCCACGATAGCACCAAGGGATATGGTGTTAAACCCTGAGAAACCACCCCCAAGATCCAATCAGCTCTCACCAGCCCCCACCTCCAACATCAGAGATTACAATTTGAGATGAGATTTGGATGGGAACACAAATCCAAACTATATCATTCCACTCATGCCCCATCCCAAATCTCATGTCCTTCTCACACTGCAAGATACAATCAGGACTTTCCAACAATCTCCCAAAGTCTTAACTCACTACAGCATTAACTCAAAAGTCCAAACTCCAGAATCTTATCTGAGACAAGGCTATTTCCTTCTGCCTCTGAGCCTATAAAACAAAAAACAAGTTAGTTACTCCCAAAATACAATGGTGGCACAATCAATATTCTCATTTCAAAAAGGAGAACTGACCAAAATAAAGGGAAGACAGCAGGCTGTCATTAAATCTTAAAGCTCCAAAATAATCTCCTTTGACTTCATGTCTCACATTCAGGGCATACTGGTGCAAGGGGTGAGCTCCCAGGGCCTTGGGCAGCTCTATTCCCATGATTTTGCAGAGTTTAGTCCCCAGAAGCTTCTCTCAGTGGCTGATTTGAGTGCCTGTAGATTTTTCAGGTGATGGGTGCAAGCTGTGATTGTATCTACCATTTTGGGGTCTAGAGTATGGTATGACCTTTTTCTCACAGCTCCACTAGGCTATGCCCAGAGGGGACTTTATGTGGTGACTCCAGCCCCACATTTTCCTTCTACAATGTCCTAGTAGAGAGGTTCTCCATGATGGCTCTGCCCCTAAAGGAGGCTTCTCCCTGGGCACTCAGGCTATTCCACATATCGTCCGAAATCCAGGCAGAGAGTCTCAAGCCTCAGCTTTTGCACTCTGTATACTTGCAGTCTTAATACCACGAGGAAACTATCAAAGCTTACAATTTGCATTCTCTGAAGCAGTAGCTTTTGCTTTATCTGGGCCCTGTTGAAACACAGCTGGAGCTGTAATGGCTGGAATGCAGAGACCAGTGTCCTGAGGCTGGGTAGGGCAAAGGTGTCCTGAGGCTGTGTAGGGCAAAGGTGCTCTGAGCCTGGCCCGTGAAAACCATTTTATACTCCTAGGCCTGTGATGAGAGGGACTACATAAAGGTCTCTGAAATGCCTTAGAGGCTTTTCCCCATTGTCTTGGCTATCAGCACTTGACTCCTTTTAACTTATGCAAATTTCTGCCATTTGCTTGAGATCTTCCCAAGAAAATAGGCTTTTCTTTCCTACCACATGGCCAGGCTGCAAATTTTCCATACTTTACACTCTGCTTCCCTTTTAAATATAAGTTCCAGTTTTATGCCATTGCATTGTTCACACATACGAGTGCAGTCTGTTAGAAACAGTCAGTCCACATCGTGAATGCTTTACTGCTTAGAAATTTCTTCTACCCAATAGCCTAAATCATCACACTCAAGTTCAAACCTCTACTGGTCCCTAGAGCATGGGCATAATACAGCCAGGCTCTTTCCTAAAGCATAACAAAAATGACCTTTTCTCTACTTCTCAGTAAGTTCTTCATCTCCATCTGAGACCACCTCAGCCTGAACTTCACTGCCCATATGACTATCAGCGTTTTAGTCAAAACCGTTCAACAAGTCTCTAGGAAGTTCCAAACTTTCCCTTATCATCCTGTCTTCCTCTGGGACCCTCCAAACTGTTCCAATCTGCCTGTTACCCAGTTTCATAGCTGCTTCCACATTTTCAGTTATCTTTATAGCAATACCCCACTCCAGGTATCAATTCTGTGTGTTAGTTCATTTCTCACACTGCTATAAAGAAATACCTGAGACTGGGTAAATTATAAAGTAATGAGGTTTAATTGGCTCACAGTTCTGCAGGCTGTACTGGAAGCATGGCAGCATCTGCTTCTAGTGAGGCCTCAGGAAGCTTTTACTCATGGAGATCCTTACTCTGCTAATAGAAAAACATTCTCCTTTCCTCCATGTTTTAATATTATAATGACAAACATTTTCTCTATGACTTTGTACTTATCCATAGGTAATGAAAATATAAATGTGCTTGTTAAGCAAGAAAGTGTTTTACAAATGACCATTTAAACATTTTGTAGATACTATTGCTAAGTACTCATTCTTACTACAATGAAGATTATTCAAATTAGTATTTATAAAGTAAAATTACACGGCATTAAGGAACATGAAACTCTAGCTAACTTGTTGTGGCTACTGGTTATACAAAAGGAGTATCACAATTTGCAGGGAAGGCAAAGAGAAGATTTCAGTAAAGGAAATCTATTAAACCTGATAAATATGATTCTATTATACATTTGCTAAATAGTTTTTTTCCCACATGATATTCAAACAAAGTTCAAATTAATCAATAACTAATTAAGCAGATGCATAGATCACCAATAATTAAATATAAACCAATGGATTATTCATCATCATAAGTCACACTTTTTCTTCTTTCAGTATTTCCTATACCTATTTTAAAATTTTGTGTTACTTTAAACTACACATGTGACACTAGTGGAGTAATATAACTTTTCATTGTTTAGGGCTTTGAATGTTTTCTTTTAGGCCTTCTCAGGTATTAGTCAGAACTTAGCAGATACTTATAATTTATAACTTATTTCTAAGCATATGATATTGCCTTAATCTTACTTTCATGAGCAGTTTTCTATACACTTATATTCTCTACCTTTATTGCCTGAAATAATGTTTTCAGACTTATATAGAATTAATGCACTTTATCAGAAATTTTTTCCATAAAACTATAAAATATGTAAAATGTACATGTAAAAATTGAAGTAAAAGTAGAGCTATAGTTATTACATAAATAAATAAACTAATAAGGTTAAAACAAAAAGATAGGAGAAGAATAATGTACTCCAGAAAACAATTTGTTACATAATTTTATCTTCAAAAGGAAGCTCCATTTATGTTAAAAGCAGAAAAAATGCATACATTTAGCAGATACTCTGAAAATGCAGGTCACAACAAATGATTCCTGTTATATGAACAAAGGGTTGGAAGCTATTATCTAAACATAAAATTGCTATGTTTTTTATAATTCTACTAGATTTTCTAAGGCACACACATACACAGTTTACTAAGGTAGATTTCTTTTAAAACAATGACTACTCATGAAAAATTTTAAATGTCAAATTACCCTAGTGGGACTTATCTTTATTATACTTTTCTGGGTTTGTTATTTATTTATTTTTTACTTTGTAATGATTGTTATTTCAGTGTAACATACCCTTAAAATTAATCATTTATGTTCTATTAACAATATGTTATTCTCTAAATTCTATTTTTAAAATGTCACATATTTCAAAAATAAAAATATGCTAATAAGAAAGCATATCTATATATTTATATGTGTTGAAAACTAGTTGAAAGGAATTTGCTTATGAATGAGCAGATATCTTCCTCTCTGTTCATGTTAAAATATTTTCTGATCAGTGTTGAATTGTTTGTTTCCTTCTATAATTCTCTATGTCTAGACATTTAATTTGTATTCTATGAGTTGATAACATTGTCATTTAAAAATATCGTTATATAATACAAAAAACAATATTGAATCAAAGATGGTAAAATGATAATATTTATGTCTATTAACATGTATTAAAAGTTGAACAACCCTAAATCAGTCAGTTAAAAATGAAGTCTTCATCAAATATGCACAGTTTTTAATTTTTCTATATGTGACAGAAAGCATCTGGCATATAGGCATAGTATGGGGTTTGGTTCACATTTTCAATTTTAATCCAGATGTTTGCAATAGTGAATGCATAGGCTATGGATTTTCACCAAGTTTTAGTCATAGAAATAGTCTTGGCATTGTCATACTATGCTAAAAGAATGTATTCATGTTTTGTTTACTTACATAGTATTTCACAATGTGTAAAATCATATAAAAAGTCATTTAAAAAAAGCTATTACCAAAAAACTTCAGTTCACATCCTGAATAGTATATTAGGTATTTTATGCTTGTCAATTCTTACCAATAAAGACCAACACCCCAAAGTCATAGAATTTTATTGCAAATTCCCCATTTTTCAGTTAATTTCAGCAGGACAAACAGACATAGTTAGTCGGGTCCCACTAGGCTCATTATTCACTTTCTTTAACACCCCTGCAGGGCTGATCTGAACATAAAGATTACACTGGCTTTAAATAGAATTCCACAGAAATAATATTAGCACCAAAGACACGTGTAAGAATGTTCATAGCACATTATTTATTTTAAATAGCTGGAAACAAAAAACAGCACAAAATTTCATTAACAGCAAACGAGATTAATCAATTTTATATTCAAAATAAACTTGAAATTGTTAAAAAAATTAGAATAAAAAAAGTAAGTAGAATTCTACAGTGGACAAGATGAAGTAAAAAAAAAAAGATCTTCACACATTCTATACATAGTGCTCAAAAGATAAAAATATGTTTTAAACAAATGAGCATATATATTTCAATATCTTGTATAACTAAATATATTTTCTCAGGGTTTACTTTGACAATTAAATTTCTAAATTTGAAGTTGCCCCAAATTTATGTGATTTAACAAGTCTAATTTGGAAGAGCAAATCTGCACATACAGATTAAATAACTTCAACTGATTATTTGTCAAATATTATCATCGTATAACTTCAGAATATTAAAAAGGCTTTAAAATAATTGTCCTTGTTCAGTTCTATTCCTATGAATACAAGAGGAATAAATAAACTCCCATGTTTTAAACAGCTTACTTGTATTTGTAATGGCAAAATTTTTTCTAGGTAGTGATTTTCTGGACCCTCTAAACTATACTACTTTATATCACAGTATTATCATTCACATTGTGTCTATTTCATATTAACTTAGAAAAATCTAACTAATCCATTACAAATTTCAATTTTTGGCCCATATCCCATAATGAAAACATTTTCTATTTGACTTCCCTGGTGATTTATCTGATATTTTCCTGTAAGATAATAAAATCATTTTCAGCACTGACTTGAGGTTGGTATATTACAAATGCAAGTTGAATATGAAAGTCTATTTTAATGATTTCCAGTTAAATATAAGACAGATATTTGTTGTATCGATTGAGCAAAAAATAATTACTTTAGCCTAGTTTTCTATGTCTAATGGTAAATAATATGAAGAAAGTATTTACATCAAACTTATATAAACAATTCAAAGTAACACACAATTACTCAGATTTCCTCAAAATTTTCTATTGCAGTTGTTTTTAACATCACTTTTATACTCATGCTACTTTTTTTTGAACTATTTGTTTTATAAATATACCATCACTCCTGTTCAGCTTTGTACACTATTTTGCATTACTCTTTATCTTTCTTATCTTTTGGTTTTGTTTTGTTTTAATGGTTCAAAAACACAGATTTACTACCTTGTGGTTTTGTAGGTCAGAGATCCAGCACTGGTCTCTTGAGGTAAAATCAAGGTTGCCAGCAAGGCTGTATTCCTTTCTGATGGCTGCAGGGGAGACTCTAATTTATGGTATTTTCCAGGTTCTGAAGGCTGTTCGCATTCACTGGCTTCATGCCTACTTCCTCCCTTTTCAAAGCTAGCAATGTAGCATCTCTCTGATGCTGCTATTGTCTATCTCATTCTCTGACCTTCACACTTCTCTCTCACTCTTCCTCCCTTTATTCATTTATATGGCTACTTATTTATTTATATTTTTATTATATATAGAGGGTATAAAACACAATGTTTTGATGTACATATACATAGTAAAATGATTATTATAGGCAGGTTAAAATTCCTGTTGCCACAGTTACCCCGTGTGTGTGTGTGTGTGTGTGTGTGTGTGTGTGTTTTGTGTGTATGGGCGGGTAAGGGCACTAAAAATCTAATCTCTTAGCACATTTCCATTATATAATATGATTAATTAAATATAGTCCTAATTCTCTACGTTAAATTACTAGACTTATTTATCCTAAATAACTAAAAGTTTGTGCCCCTTGATCTGTGTTTTTCTCCTCTTTGCCCCTGGTAACCACCATTCCACTTTCCATTTCTATGTATTCATGGTTTTTAGGTTCCACATATAAGAGAGGTCATGCAGTATTTTTCTTTCTGTAACTTGCTTATTCTACTTAGATTAATGTATTCTTGATTCATCCATATTGTCCCAAATAGCAGGAACTGTTTCTCTTGAAGGACTGTGTAATATTTCATCATTTCCATGTATATACCACAATATTTGTATACCCCATCCATCTACAGACATATAGGTTGATTTTATAGCTTGTCTATTGTGAATAGTTCTGAAATAAATACCATAATGCAGATATCCCTATGACACATTAATTTTCTTACCTTTTGCTAAATATCCAGTAGTGAGATTGCTAAATAATCTGGTAGTTCAATTTTTAATGATTTGAGAAACCTCCACATGGTTTACATAATGACTGTATACTAATTTACATTCCCACCAAGAGTGAACAAGATTTTCCATTTCTCCACAGCCATGTCAACATTTGTTATTTTTTATCTTTTTTATAACAGCCATTTAAATTGGGATGAAGTGATATTCATCATGAGTTTAATACGGATTTCCCCTATGATTAGTCATTTTTTTTAGCATTTTTTCAGGTAACGTATTAGTCATTTCTATGTCTTTTTTTGAGAAATGTCTATTCAGGTCTTTTGCCCCATTCCAATTGAATTGTTTTGCTATTGAATTGTCTGAGTTCCTTATATGTTCTAGATATTATGAATCCCTTGTCATTAGATGCATAGTTTGCAAATATTTTATTTTGTTCTAGAGAAATAAAATATTTTACCCTGATCAGTTTCCTTTGTTGTGTTTTTTAGTTTGAAGTAATCTTATTTATGTTTTTTGTTTGTTTTATTGCCTGTGCTTTTGAGTTCTTATCAAAAAAAGGCATTGCCCAGATAAATGTCATGAAGTGTTTCCTCTATGATCTTTTCTATTTGTTTTATAGCTTTGGGTCTTCTATTTAAGTTTGTAATCTATTTGGAGTTGATTTTTTAATATGGTGAGATACAGGGGTTTAGTTTTACTCTTTTGCATGTGGATATTTAGTTTTCCCAGCACCATTTATTGGAGACTATTCATTCCCCAATGAAATCAATAGGCTATAAGTGTGTGGATTTATTTCTTTGTTTTTTCTGTTGAAAATTGATAGGCTGTAAGTGTATGGATTTATTTCCTTGTTCTTTATGCTGTCCCCTTGTTCTATGTGTCTATTTTTATGTCAATACAATGCTGATTTCATTACTGTAGCTTTAAAGTATATGTTGAAGTCAGCATATGAGGTAGTGTGATGCCTCCAAATTTATTTTTTATCTCTCATGATTGCTTTGGTTACTTTTGGTCTTTTTTAGTGACTTACAAATTTTAGAATTGCTTTTTCTTTTTAGTTTTTGTGAAAATTTTGATAGCAATTGCATTGAAGCTTTATATAATCACTTTAGGTAGCATGGACAATTAGTAAAATTACTTCTTCCAAAGCACAGACATAGGCAGGATATCTTGCTATTTATTTATGTCTTCAATTTTTTAATCAATATTTTATAGTTTTCAATGCATACATCTTTTACCTCTTCAGTTAAATTTACTCTGAAATGTTATTCTTTTTAATGCTATTGTCAATTAACTTTTCTGATTTCCTTTTTTTAAAAAAAGATTGTTATTGGTCTGAATTTTAAATAAATAAAACTGACTTTTATTTATTGATTTTGTAAGCCACTTGATATGGGTTGTCTCTGTGCCCTCACCCTAATCTCATCTAAACTATAATTGCTGCATGTAAAAGGAGGGACCTGGTGGGAGATGATGGGATCATGGGGGCAGTTTCCCCCGTGCTGTTCTCATGATAGTGAATGAGTGAGTTCTCACAAGATCTGATGGGTTTATGAGTCATAATTTCCTCTCTCTCTCCTCCTGTCACCTTGTGAAGAAGGTGCCTGCTCCCATTAACCTTCCACCATGATTGTAAGTTTCCTGAGGCCTCCCCAGCCATGTAGAACTTTAAGTCAATGAAAGCTCTTTCTTTTATAAAGTCTCAGGTATTTCTTTATAGTATTGTGGGAATGGGCTAAGACACAGAATTGGTACCAGTAGAATGGGGTACTGCTATAAAGATAAGTTACAAATGTGGAAGTGACTTTGGAACTGGGTAACTGACAAAGGTTGAAGTAATTTAGTGGGCTCAGAAAGACAGGAAGATATAGGAAAGTCTGGAACTTCCTAGAGACTTGTTGAATGGCTCACCAAAATGCTGATAGTGATATGGACAATGACGTCCAGGCTGAGGTAGTCTCAACTAGAGATGAGAAAATCAATGGGAACTAGAACAAAGGTCACTCTTGGCTATGATTTAGTAAAGAGACTGGCAGTGTTTTACCCTGTTCTAGAGATCTGTGGAACTTTGAACTTGAGATAAATAATCTGAAATTGGAAGTTATGTTTAAAAAGGAAGCAGAACATAAAAGTTTGGAAAATTTCCACCCTGACCATGTAATAGAAAAGAAAGGAAAAGAAAGCATTTTCTGGGGAGAAATTCAAGCCAGCTGCAGAAGTTTGCATAAGTAATGAGGAGCTGAATGTTAATAACCAAAACCATGAAGAGAAATGTCTCAAGGGAATTTCAGAGCTCTTCAAGGCAATCCCTCCAGTCACAGGCCTGGAGACCTAGGAGGCATAAATGATTTCATGGACTGAGCCCAGGGCCCTACTGCTCTGCAAAAGCTTGGAGCTTGGTGTCATGCATCACAGCCACTCCAGCTCCAGCTGTGGCTAAAAGGGGCCTAGGTGAAAACTCAATATTATGAGCCACACACATATTGGGTAATAATTATAAATAGTGTCTTTCCCAGCTACCGTTATCGGTTAAGTAATAATCATAAAACCTCCACTTAGGTCTTTCAAGGATCTGATTAATATTTGTACTGTTTCAAACTGTAAACTAATTTCATATTAATACAACAGTTTAGAAAATTCTAGGCTAACATAAAAATCTGCTACTATTTATCTCAAATAATCAATTATCAAAATCAGTGTAATAAAGCAAATTTTAATCAAAACTACTGCTAACACTTGTAAAGACAGATACATGTTATAATAATTAGAAACATCATATTTACATTGATTAATTGGACTAAACTTGACAAATAGGTAAAACCACTTATTTAATATCAGAAAAATCTAGTCTATTTGGATCAAATGGTGTAAGCTTTGACTGAAGTCTTATTCATTAAGCTACAATGTGAATATTAGTTCTAGGCTCCCAGAAAATCACTGTCCCATCAAAAAAAAAATTTATACCCACTGTTTACAATATCACTTTTAAAAATGTGTCTTTTATTTTAGGAGGTATTTAAAGAATCTATGAGTCCACATATATTATTGAATGGCCTACAAAACAATTGAAATATTTAAAAAAATCATTGTCTTTATAATGATTGCAACTTGAAAAAAATACCATGGCTTTAACATTTTAGCACTAAATATAGACATAACAAAGGTAAAATTTTTTGTGAATGATATTCTGGAGTAGGCCTCTTAACTAGATGAGAGGGAACACATTAAAGACTTTCCTCCCTTTAAAATTAATGTGAATCAGTCTATCAATTAGTCAAATTATTTATGGCTAGTGGAACAGAGGTTCAGTTAGCCAGTGTCTATGAGCTGGATGAGTTGTGAATGTTTTAGTATTGGTGATCTTGAGGACAGTGTTTGTTTAGCTGCTAGAGGGAAATAAAAACTTTTTTCAGTTAGAACATAGTTTATTCTTTAAGTGTAGGGGAGCATGCCTTAACCCTGGCCTAACATGGTCTTATGTCCTATTTATAATTTGGTATCTTATTGCTACAAATAGTCAATTCTGTCAGTCATATGATGTGTATTTTAATATTATTGCTGATCAGTTGAGGCATGTCTGACCTCTCATCCCATCATGGCTAGGAACCCAGTTTTAAGTTTTTTCTGGGGTCTCCTTGACCACAAGGAGGTCCATTCAGTCAGTGGGTTTTTATTTTTCATTTACAATTATTATGCCATATCTTTTCATCAGCCAGCTCCCTTATAACATATTATTAGATAATTTATATTTTGTAATTTTAGAAAGAAATTACAAAAATAAGTTATTAAAAGTTTATGGAAACTTTAAATAATATATTCAAAAATAAAATACTGCTTATAATAAATATTTACTTTCTTGTAATATTAAACATTCCAATTATTTAATAGGAAAACATAGAGGTCTTCTGAGAAAAAAAAAATACCTCAAAATAATTAGAGAAAGCATCTTTCCTGAATAAACTATTTTAAAAACTCTACCAATAGGATATTCTGCTAAAAACATGACTTACAATTAGATTAGTTAATAAAGAGATGTAAAATAGTTTAGTACTTTGTTTTGTAATCACTCAAGCAGAAACCGTGGATACCAGCATTAATGTGAATGATCTCCAGCTGTTTTCATTTCCCCTACTAATTCATCCCTCAAGATCAGTTACTGGGCATTCTGCACCTCATTTAGTTTTCACTGGGTGTATGATCAGGAAGCTGGTGATTTACATGTAGCAGATGGAGATGATTATATAGAACTAATTGTTTTTGTCCTGCTGTGCTTTGCTATGCCTGACTTCCATTGTATGCTTATGAAGAGGCTCAGTCTCTTAAATTTTTGACATTTAAAAACACCCTTCAAGTTTTGAGGAAATAAGATATCCTCAGATATAAAAGTGACTCACATTTTTATACATTACATACCAAAATAGTTTTAGAAAATTATTATATGTATTATTCATTTAGTTCATGTGCTTATAAAATGTTTGAATACAGCAATATAATTATTTAAATTTTTTAAATAGTTAATTTAATTGGTTTCATTTTTTAAAATATCTACAATTTCAACAGTAGTTGCTTAAAGATGTATTACAACTATCAAGTTATTCAAAATAAATACAAACTTCTTTCCCTAATTTTGTCAAAATCATGATGTATAAAACATGCAAAAATTAATGCAATTGTATGAAATATATTTTTAAAGTGTATTAAACTACAAAAAGCTAAGTGAAATTTTTGGCTTGTGTATTTGTTGCAGGGTAGGCAAACCCCAAAGTGGGGCTTAGTCTGAAAGGGTTCTTTCCTTCACTCAGGAAAGAATTCAAGGGTGAGCTGGTGATAGAAGAAAACAGCTTTATTAAAGTGGCAGTATTCCAGCTCTGGTGGTGTTACAGCTCCATGACTGCTCCTGCAGAACAAGGCTACCCACTAGGCAGTGTGCTGAGTGTAGCAACTCAGGGAAGTTCTGCAGTCATATTTATACCTACTTTTAATTACATGCAGATTAAGGGATGGTATATGCAGAAATGTCTAGGTAAAGGACAGTAACTTCTGGGTTGTGGGGTCCCTGCCATGGAACTCCCAGGCGTTGCCATGTCAATGGTAAATTAATATGCCATTACCATGGTGATAATAAAATGCACTGGCAGGCACGCCTTGTGGAAAGCTGCTTGTGTCCTGACAGTTTTAGCAGTCCTCAATTTGGTCCAGTGTCCGAGCCCTGCCTCCAAAGTCAAGTCCTGCCTTCCATCCCATATCCATAGAACAAGTGTTTAAAATGAATATTCGAAGAGAGTAGTCTTTTCATACTTGAAAGGAGCTTAGTTAAGACAATTTAACCTTCAGGATTTTCAGAAGGCATTTTTTTTGTTTGTTTGCAACATATACAGGAAATGTAAATTTCTAAAGAAACTTATCTAAGAGTTGTAAAAATTGAGTATCAATCAATTACTTTCTTCACATATGTTTTCTGAAAGCCTTCTATAATTATTGCATTGTGTTAGGGCTTTTTATTAACTCCAAAGCTTAAGAAAATAAGTAGTATAGATATGCATTTTCCACATTTAAACTGTTATAATTATTAAGGGCCCTAAAAAATAATACATAATATTACACAAGTGTAGTCAAAAAGCTGAAGTAGGGAATCAATCATTCCCTACTTCATTTTGATGGGACGTACTATCATACGTTTTTCACTAGTTACTAGTTAATATTAGTTAATAAAAATTAAATTTTTGTCAGAGTACTGTTAACAGCTAATTTGTCACTTATCAGGGACAAGAATTAATACACCGAGAAACTGGAGGAAAAATGCTGAAAGTAGACACAGGAATGTTTAGCCACTCACAAGCTAAAGGCAAGATGACTCTTGGAGTTACTAAATAAAGAATACCTGCTCATATATTTTATAAGTTGGTATTCAGTATATCAAAAATTATGTTTCTTAGCTTTTTTGTCTCGAAATTCTCCTTTGGATGCACTTAGAATAAAATTGTTGATTTAAATATTTGTTTATAACTAGTTTGTAATTAAAACTTTTAAATTTATTTTAATTTATTTATTACAGATACATAATAGTTGTACATATTTTTGAGGTACATGTGATGTTCTGATACAAGCATACAATGTGTAACGATCAAACTAGGGTAACTGGGATATACATAACCTCAAGCATTCATTATTTATATGTGTCAGGACCATTCTAATTCCACTCTTAGAATAATTTAGAAATATACAATTAATTATTGTGAACTATAGTTGCTGTATTGTGCTACTTAACACTAGACATTATTCTTTCTAACTGTATTTTTGCATCCACCAACCACTCCTTCTTTTTGCCCCTCCCAACTCCCCTTCCCACCCTTTGCCAACCATCGTGCTACTGTCTATCTCCATGAGTTCAATTGTTTTTAGCTCCTACATATGCATGAGAACATGTCATATTTGTCTTTCTGTGCCAGGCCTCCTTCACTTAACATAATGTCTTTAGTTTCATCCATGTTGTAGCCGTTGAGCACACAGGCCCAGAGATGCTGCCCCAGCTGATTTCAGATAAAGCAGAAACCGATTGTCCTGCCAGTTCTTCTCAAATTGCAGATGTGTGAACAAAATATTATTGCAGTTCTTATTCTAGGTCACTAAGTTGTGTAGGGGTTTGTTGTGCAGAAATACATAACCAGAAGAGTAAGATAATTTATTTTTCTTATTTGTCTCCTGTATTTTTATCTTCTACCACAATGATTGTAATGTTAATTTAGAGAAATATGAAACACTTTACATGCTAATGCTCAAAATATTTGAAAATTATTATATTTACTATAAAAACTGTCAAATTAGTTTAAGTGATACTTATGATTTTTCTTAATTGGTCTTATTTTATGCCAATGCTTATTTACAATCTACTACCACTAACCTACCTCCCAATCTTCAATCTTTTATTTACATGGGTCAAAAAGCAATTAAAAATATTATGGCAACTGTATTAGTCCATTTTCACATTGCTGATAAAGACATATCCAAGACTGGGAAGAAAAAAAGGTTTAATTGGACTTACAATTCCATATGGCTGGGGAGGCCTCAGAATCATAGTGGGAGGTGAAAGGCACTTCTAACATGGTGGTGGCAAGAGAAAAACGAGGAAGATGCAAATCCAGAGATCCCTGATGAAATCTTAAGATCTTGTGAGACTTATTCACAACCATGAAATTCAAATTATCTCCCACTGGGTCCCTCCCACAACACTTGGAAATAATGGGAGTACAATTCAAGATGAGATTGGGGTGAAGACACAGAGTTAAACCGTATCATTCCACTCCTGAGCCCTCCAAATCTCAGGTCCTCATATTTCAAAACCAATCATGCCTTTCCAGCAGTCCCCCAGAGTCTTAATTCACACAATCATAAGTTCCCTCAGTGGGCTGTCTATAGGCTGAGCAGCAAGGAGAGCCAGTCCAAGTTGCAAAACTGAAGAACTTGGAGTCTGATATTCTAAAGCAGGAAGATCCAGCATGGGAGAAAGATGTAGGCTGGGAGGCAAGGCTAGTCTCTCTTTTTACATTTTTCTGCCTGAATTGGGCTGTTGTAGTTTCCCACTGATCTCAATCACAGAGCATGGCAATACTAAGAGATGCCCTGATGGATTTCCTGTATTCTATGAATACTCTTCTTTACCTCTGTTGTGGAGTGGTAGACTGATTTCATCTTGATAGTCCTGGTCATTCACCGTAGCTAACACTGTAACTTCCTTCTTAGCTTGTTGACTTAAAGGTAGGTGGAGCACAAAGTGTCCACATGGCAGCCTTAACTTCCAGTTTAATACAATCATTGTGTCTCCTTGTGACAGGGTTCCTCCCTCTGGAACTAAGACCTCTAGGCCAGCAGAATGTAATGTCATAAGAACAAGAAGCAAAAATGTTGCTAGTGGATCATTAGGGGTGATGGTGAGTGGTACCACTTCCACTTCCACCGTTGATTCCTGGACCCATGAATCTTGGCTATGGGAGAAACAGTACTATATATTGGATACTGATTCAGATCATACACGGCTTTCTGGAGAAATTTGCCCCAGCCCTGCAAACTGTTGTCACACAGCTGGCATTGTAACTGACTTCAAAAGGCCATTCCACCATTCTATCTATCCAGCTGCTTAGAAATTTCTTCCACCAGATACTGCCAATCATCTCTCTCAAGTTCAAAGTTCCACATATCTCTAGGGCAGGGGCAAATGCCACCAATCTCTTTCCTAAAACATAACAAGAGTCACCTTTGCTTCAGTTCCCAACAGATTCCTCATTTCCGAGACCATCTCAGCTTGGGTCTTATTGTTCATATTACTAGCAGCATTTTTGTCAAAGCCATTGAACAAATATCTAGGAGGTTCCAAACTTTCCCACATTTTCCTGTCTTCTTCTGAGCCCTCCAAACTCTGTCTGTTGCCCTGTTCCAATCTCTACCTGTTGCCCAGTTCTAAAGTTGCTTCCATATTTTTGGCTATCTTTTCTGCAACACCTCACTCTCAGTACCAATTTATTGTATTAGTCCATTTTCACACTGCTGATATAGACATACCCAAGACTGGGAAGGAGAAAATGTTTAGTTGGACTTATAATTTCACATGGCTGGGGAAACCTCAGAAACATGGCAGGAGGCGAAAGGCACTTCTTAGATGGCAGTGGAAGGAGAAAAATGAGGAAGATGCAAAAGTGGAAACCCTTGATAAAACCATGAGATCTCATGAGACTTATTCACTACCATGAGAACAGTATGAGGGAAATTACCCCTGTAATTCATATTATCTCCCACTGGGTCCTTCCCACAATACGTGGAAATTTTGGGAGTACAATTCAAGATGAGATTTGGGTGGGGAAACACAGAAACAAACCATATCGCAACATAGAAAGGAGCAGGGGTTGGAGGATTTTCTAGAACAATAGTCCTTAGAAGACTTAGTGTGAACATGAACTGCAATAATTGCAAATAAGAAAAAAGTAAACAAAAGACACCTTCTCTCAGATGACTCTGCATATGAGCTTTGGATGGTTTCCCAGATAGGAGGAACTGAAAATATCTCATATCAATCAAATGGTGTTGTATTTACTGAATATTTTCTCGGATATTTATAAAACTCTAATGCAGTTAGTAAAGTCTACACTGGAAAACAGATTGATAGTGAAATCTCACTGACGAGTAAGGAGAATGAAATGTCAATTATTCCTAATGAGGTGAATTTGTTGGGTACACTGAAATTTTTAAAATCTGTAAGCAGAGAATCCTCTATTAATATATGATTCAGGCTTTTATATAATACTATGGAATCTTAAATCAACTTAGTAACAATATACCTTAACTTTATTTTATATATTAAATGACATCCTGAGAATTGAGTGTTGCATGAAGTTGCAGAAAAAACAGCAAACAGAAAATATAAAATATTTTATTTGAGTAATAGTGATATTTTTCAAAGATTTTAATGTAAAAGTTCATTTTTTAATGCCCATTTTATGGAAAGGAAATTGAGACTCAGAGGTAAAATTATTTGAATGCTGTAACTTTTTTAAAATTTATTTTGTTTTGTTGCTCTTTTTGTTTTTCTTATGTAGGGACTGTCATATTTACTCAGTTTGGTCTAATGCTGGATAGCTAAGCTGTTAGACTAAAGTACATTTAATCTTTTATTTACTTAAGTGGAATAAGCCAACCATAAAGAGACAAATACCATATGATCTCACTCATATGTGGAATTTAATACAATTGAACTTGTAGAAGTAGAGAGTAGAATGGTGGCTATGAAAGGCTTTCAGTGGGCTGGGTAAAGTGGATGAAGAAAAGAAAGATGTTGCCCAATGAGAACAAAATTACAGCTATATAAGAATAAGTTTTGGTGTTCTCTTGTGCATCAAGGTGACTATAGTTAAAAATAGTTTTTTGAATATTTCAAAACAGCTAAAGGAAAAATTTAAATGTTCTCATAAAAAGATACGGAAAATACTTGAGGTGATGGATATGCTAATTACCCTGTTTGACCATTCTACAATGTATACATGTATCCAAACATCTATTCCATACATATATATATACATATTTATTATTTGTCAATTAAAATAAGAGATTAAAATTATTATAAGAAAATATATAATAAATCTTTATGAATATAATTTTATCACAATTTAAAACTTTTGTCCATGAAATGATATTATCACAAAAGGAAGCCCATTGAATGGGACAAAATGTCTATAAATTATATTTCTTATAAGTTTCTAATACCTAGGATATATGAAAAAAATTTACAACTCAAAATCAAAATGACAATACATTAAAAAAATGGGCAAATGACTTGAATAGACATTTCTCTAAGAATGATATTGATATACCAAATAAGTACATGAAAGATGTTCAACATCATTACTGATTGAGTTATGTAAATCAAAATCAGCTATTTATATTATGCTCTCAAATGGCTATGAAGAAGTTTTTTAAAAAAGAAGAAGAAAGAAAAAATAAAATGATATGGAGAAATTGAAACTCTTGTGGACTGTTGGTGGGAATGTAAATTAGTGTTAACTGAGGGGCCGTGTTAAGGAAAACCAACTCCACAAGGGGTGTAGTTTCAAAGGCAGGAAATTCCAAGTGCCATGCCTCCATCCACGTCCCCAATCGGGAACCTGGAGTTCTTTTTCTGACTTTCCCGGCTGGGCGAGGTAGAAATTCCAGGTGAACTCCTTTGTTTAAAAAGCCCGCAAAAAGCTCTGGGAAGAGGGAGTTCTAGCTGCGGATTTAGCAGCCAATCCAGTATCAAAGCCAAAGATCACGCACTCCCGGAAGTTTGAAAGAGCTCTCATTGAACGAGAACATGAATGGGGCGGGAATAACTCCTGGGTTAAAATCCCCCTGCCCCTTACCTGTGCAGATTCCTCCCTTGGATCCTCTCCCACTGCAGTATGGGAGCTCTCTCTCCTTCTCTCTCTTTTTCTCTTTCTGCCTAATAAATCGCTCTCTGCAAACCTCTTTGGGTCCACGATACAGGGCCCCTTCCCCCATTACTGGGGCAAGAGAGACCAAGGACCTGGACACATCAGATCGGGGAAACTGGGAGCATCTTTAGGATGCCTCAGCAACTTTGCTCCCATCCTCCGGTTACATCTTTGGCAATTGACGCGGAGGGAACTGAGCCCCTGCATCCTGTTCTCTGGTTACATCTGTTCTCCAGTTACATCTTTGGAGATCAACCGGGAGGGAGCTGAGCCCCTGCATACCGCGACTCTGTTACATCTTCACTAGAAAAACAATATTAAAGATCCTCAGTAAATTTTAAAAAAGAAATGTTGCTTTCTCCTATTGAATAATTAACACACAATGAAAAGTTTTTACTGAATGAGAAATGTGAGAATTTTCATTTTGGTATTTTGTATCTTTATTTTGGCATCCACTAAATAAGCTGTTTTACTTTCTTCTGTTTAGGTACTTTAAATTTCTCTCTAAATATTTTAAGATGATTATATAAATAACCACTCATTCAACTTCTCAAATATTTAATTATTTACAAACTTATACATTCTAAATGTTAAGGGACATTTCCACATGCTGCAATACCTACGTACTTGTTTATATGAGTCAGTGATAGGGAGTGTTATAATAGTAGTGGATTTAAATTCTAAACACAAACCCTCACATCTAGATTCTGCTTTTCATATTCATATTTCTTAGAGATGCATTCTTGATATTTTGCACAGGCTCTTCTTGAATTTCTGAGCTCAAGCGATTTTACCACTTCAGCCTCACAGATAGCTGGGATGACAGGTTGGCGCTACTATGCCTGGGTAGATTCTGCTTTCTATCTATATCTTTGGGCAAGTTATTAAACATTTTAGAGCTTCATTTTTTTCATGTGCAAGCGGCAAAAAAAAAAAAAAAAAAAATACAGTGACTACCTCAGAGTATAAGGATTAATTGAGAGTGATTGTTAACTTTTTAAAGCAAGATTGTATAATGTCAAATGCCAACACTTAATATTATTTGATAGAATCTGCAAATCTCATAAAGTCATTTTTTATCTTCTTTTTCAGAAAAGAAAATGAAACACAGAAAGGTTAAGTAAATTGCCCAAGATCATAGAAATAACAGAATGCAAAATCATGATTTGAATTGAGTTACTCGTATTTACAGTTCAAATTCTTAGTAATTATTATTACCTTGATAACTATATCCATTGCTTTATTGCTATAATTTTATAAATGACTACAGAAGAATGTAATTATCAGTACCAGTGGAATGGTGCACTAACTTCAGAGATTACATGAGAAAGAAATGATGAAAACTTTTCCTTTTCCACGGAGGAATGAAATAGAATTATCTCCATTCTTCAACTAAAGATTGAACAAAAACATGCTGCAAATCTGGGTCATATCATCTTATTAACATTCAAATTCCATATCTATGTTTCTCTTTTAGAGTATCCATACTCTTATTTAAAAATGCATATGACAAACATAATACTCACAAAGAAAACTCTAAACATGGTATTATTATGTAGTTTTACACTTACATATGACGATTTCCTTCTGTGCCAGTTGAAACTAGGTTAAGTTTGAACATGTGATACACCTTAACATCAGAAATAAAGATGATCAACTACTAGAATCAGGTCAGTATGCATTGCTAAGCAAGAGTGACAGAAGATAAAAGAGCTGTAAAGATCAAGAGATTACAGATTCAAATTTGGCTCTTCTATGAAAATGCATGCCAATATATATCACAACCATAACTTATCTGCATTTTAGACATCATTTTCACTTTGTAAGTCTTTCTGGCAACATTTTTATTTTAATATTATTAATTGAGGAGGAAATCTCAGATATTCAGCTTTATGTGCTAAATAAGACTAAAAAATACATAGAAAACGCATTGCTTCTGTGCTAACTAGCAACAAGAAACTTACCATTGAACCAAGAAGGCAATGATTTATTAAAAGAGGAAGATAATCTTTTATTTTTAAAGAAAATCTTGTTTGACATATTTATGATAAGTGAAGAACAGATTTTATTATATGAAGCTTTCATATGTTGTGTTCAAGCTACCAAACACTATTCTAAAGAAACCAATTTTATTCAGATGTCGTAAGTGTTAATCCTTATCCTGGCCTAATACTTTAATCAAGGAAAACTAATCTGGATTTATGTCATCTGAATAACTTCCTATATTAAAACATGATGTAATCTCTTACTCTCTCTACATGGAAACCCTATGTCCTTCTCCCTTTGCACTCAGCTGTCTTCCCTTTCCATAAATTTCACTAACTGTAGCAAGTAACCAGAAAATCAGTGAAAGAAGTTAAATAACTAAACCATAGCAAATACAGTAATAGTGGCACCATCACAACATTCCTCAGAAATGGCCCTCCATTGAATTTTAGCCCTATTTCGGATTTTATTTAAGTAACTACTGATGCATAGTGCAGTAAATACTTTCTTCTGAATACGACAAAATTTCAAAACACAAAGCTGTTTTGAATAATATCAAGCAATGCAATCTTTTTTTTTTTTAGAAACTGTTTTGCAAAATTTTTGAGGTACACATTTTCACAGAATTTAGCTATTTAGCCATCAGGGGAAAAAATGAACATTTTAAGAAATTGTTATTATCTATTATGAATTTTGTTTAAATTGAATAGAACCATAATGATATATTAGTCTCTTCTCACACTGCTATAAAGACATATCTGAGACTGGGTAGTATATTTAAAAAGAATTTTAATTGGCTCACAGTTTTGCGGGCTGTACAGGCTTTTGCTTCTGGGGAGGCCTCAGGAAACTAACAACAGGTGTGGTGGAAGGCAAAGGGGAAGCAAGCATGTCTTAACATGGTGGAAACAGGAGGAAGACTGGTTGGGGAGGTGCTACACACTTTAGAACAAGCTGATCTTAGGAGAAGTCCATCACAAGGTAACACTAGGGGAATGTGCTAAACCATTAGAAACTGCTACCATGATCCAATCACCTCCCACCAGGCCCCTGCTCCAACACTCTGGATTACAATTTGACATGAGATTTGATTTTTCCAGGGACACAAATTCAAACAAAATCATATATTAAGAATATTTCTCATTAAATTTGTCCACATTATCAGATTCTAATTTAATGCTAGAAGCAGAGCACTTTATATATTCTCCTAAAGAGTATGTGATTCCTCCATCAAATTTTCCACATTTGCAAATTTGTCAGCCTTTAATTCCATATCACTGTTTTTTCTCATCTTCCTCCAACCCCATATATAAAGCACAACAAATTTAGACTATTTCAAAAGTATGTATAAGGTATGCTTAAATGCATATGATTGAAGTGTTAATGTTACATAATTGTTTGAATGTGCTACTGGTATATACATTTTTAATACTGTTTTATTAACTAAAATATACATTTGCTTTTTTTCTGAGAGCACACGTTAGTATATATGTTGTAAAATATAAAAATTTAGCCTTTTATAACATTTTGAAGCCTAAGTTTGGTGAATACAATATGGTTTTTGTCTGGATCAGTAGACCAATAATACTTTGTGATTAAGGCTCCTATGTTATTTCCCCAAAATGTTCCATGAAAGGGTTGTGTCCGGGTCATAGACTTTATTGGCCTTTTGTAAAAACTGCTGTTAATTTAATTATCGTCGAAGAGATCTGTGTTCTATTTGATTAACTATAAAATAGAGTTCATTTCCTTGGAATGAATACATCTTATTATAACATTCTATATATTATAATTTTCTGGCCATGGAAAGTGTAAATCACATTTGAAAATTATATAATCACATTTTCTTTCCTACAAGAATTCAGTCATCCAGCACTTGTGCAATGGAAAAATATTTCCCTGCCTTCATCATGTAATTACTGCAATCCTCACGTTTTTGAGGGAAGAAAATGATAAAAGTCATAGTCTAGGACTTTCTGTTGCTTAAGGGAGCCGCTTACAGGAAGTCTCACCTCAAGTATTAAATGCCACAAATGAAATAGAATATGGTTGAACTCAGGGACATAACTGGAAGAAAACAAAACAAAAGTAGAGTTGTAAAAATTTAGTTTTACATTATGAGTTTCTTCACGACATATTGTCTGTAGTGTTTCATAGAAAAAAAAGTAAAATGCCATAAAGTTCACATATTATCAGAGGACCCCAAATTAGTAATTGCTTCAATAATAATAAAGACCCGGTATTATCAAATATGCCATGTATGATGCTTACACTTAATTTTATTTATAATTGTTTTATAAAGTAATATGTTATAAAAGTGTATTTTGAAAAAAATTTTATATAAAATATCTGAAGAGATCTTGTAGAGGTTTTTAAAACCAATTTAGAAAATAATTTTCCAATTGCTTGTAAATTTATATGAAGACATTATTCACCCTTTAAGTACGCCTCCAACCTCCAGATTATCTTGCATGATAAATGTTTAAAGAAGACATCATATATGAGGAAAAGCATAAAATTGGCCCATATAAACATAACAAGCAGGCTGATTTAACATGCAATGTAAAAACACAAACAAATGGACAAATTTGGATACCTAAAATTCTCCTAATTTAGAAGGTAAAGTGTGTCCAAATGTTCAGAGTAAATACACAGTGCAGCAGGGTCATTTACAAGTCTGGTTTAAAATGTGACATGCCCTGTGTGGAGAAAAAAAAATGTTGGCTAGAAGCAGGTTCAATTAGATGGATTCACCCGTGAATAAAAGAAAATATCCAATAAATATGTATTAACTAAATATTCAGATGCTATCAGTGTTATATTGTTTATAATTTTACAGGTACCTTTTGTTATGATTATTTCTATTCATGTGTTTTAGAAAATCTACAGTTTGCTAATATTTCTGTAGTAAGATGCTTTCTGTATTCAAATATCCTTTACATTGACAAAATATTATTATCCAAATTATTGTAAGTTTTTTAAAGTTTTTACTGGCTGCATTACCACATATTTGTCAATAATAGCATAAGAGTAAGATGTAGATATAGATGCAGAACAGAATTTTTAAATCAAATCTACCTTTTGTGACTTACCAGATTGCTCAAAAATGTGACAGAAAATGGAACTGTACATGCCTTTCCTTGTCTATATTTACCTCAGAAAAATCCATTTTGAGAAAAAGACACACACATGTCTTTCCATCAAAAATAGTTGAGATTGACTCATGTATTTTTAAACCATTCCATTTCTGTTAATCATTAATGATATTGTTACTTAAAGTAAAGACATTCTGTCTTCACCTAGCAATTTCTTATTCAGTTGAATGCAGAAACTACAGTTTTGTAACGTAAGTGGTTTATGCAAACAGTGATTTAATATTGATGCAAAAATGCAAGCATCAATAGTTGACAATTTTATCATAATTGGAAGTTGTAAAATGCGTCAATTTATGATTTTGTGTTTACTGACACAAAATTCATATATGATATAACCACCACAGTGTAAGCTAATATATTAAGACTATATATGACAAAGATTCAATTTATTTCATTTGTGTAAAGAACAAAAATATTTACTTTGTTAAAACCAATTTTATTTTTTATGCCAATTTATTTCTGTTGTAGAAAATGGAAAGTTTCTTGGCCATTTTCAAATGTAAAAAACTATATTACATACATTTTTATATTTAAAACAGGAATATTTAAATATAAGCTAATAATTCACATTATATTTATGTTTTTGAAACATCAATACTGTTTTATATACATGTATTTTATTTGAATTGCTTCTAAAATGATTCCCAGACTCTTTCTTTTCGTAAGTTAATTTACAAATATAATTGCTCTGTAGTGCAAAAAAGTGATAAAAACTTAACTAGTAACAGTTAATAATGTTCTTTCTTCTTATTGGTAATTATTATCAATTTATTGTCAATAAAATGTAAACCTGAACTATACGTAAAATAAACAGATTAAAAATGTAAACACAAGCTGGGCATGGTGGCTCACACCTGTCCTCTAGCATTTTGAGAGGCCAAATGGGTGGATTGCTTGAGCCCAGGAGTTCAAGACAGCCTGGGTAACATGGCAAATACCTTTTTCTAGAAAAAATACAAAAAAAAAAAAAAAAAGCTGGGCATGGTGGCACATGCCTGTAGTCCCAGCTGTTCCGGAGGCTGAAGTGGGAGAACCACCTGATTCTGCAGAAGTCAGGGCTTCAGTGAGCCATGAGTGTACCACCATACTCCAGCCTGGGTGACAGAGTAGGACCCTATCTCAAAAAAAAAAAAAAAAAACATAAAAAAAAATTGGTCATTCTAGTGACCAGCCCCCACATCTACAAACCCAGTAAGAGTTGCCTCCTTAGAACAAAAGACACTCCTGGAACCCAGGGAAATTCTAAAGGATTAGGGGCTCTGTGACAGAAACCTGGGCCAAAGATCAAATATTAGAAAAAAAATATGTATACTGTGCCCTTACTGCTCAGGAAATTACAAGGGATTTAGAAGCTCTGTGACAGAAATGGAGCAGAGACCAAATATAATTTTTTTATATTATAGTATCACAGCCTGTGAGAATCTTTTGATAATATTCTATTGTGATATTTATTATTTGTCCAAGCAAAAAATATATGTAATTTTTGGAAAATCCTTGGCCACCCAACGGTAACAAATACCTTTCTCGCATTTGAAATCCAAATATTTACATAATACAGCTAACATATAGTTGTAATTCTTTTAATTGTTTAACAATTGATGATTTTCAAAGAGATATAGAAAGATACAATTTACTGTAGAAAATTTAAAGGCAAAAAAATAAAATGTATAGCCTGGTAATTCAGTAGATTTGCGTGTGTGATCTTTTGAATCTTGACTAAAAGAAGCTGAGAGTTTAGGTTCAGAGATATTATTCCTTTTGACTCTTGTAGGAAATCAAGAGTTAATTCTGAAATTGTGTTTTTACAACAAACATCCAAATAAAGATATTCCTTGGTAGAATATTAAGGCTGAGATTTTTCAGGAAAGATTATGGTTTATAGCACAGTTTTAGAAGTTATCAACTGGCATATACTTGTTACATTTCGTAAATTTGGTCTTCAAGAGAAAGCATATAGGTATCAATAGAGAAAAAAGAAATTAATTAATATTTAAAATATTTCTAATTTATTTTGCAAAAATGTCACTAGCCTAAATTTTGATTCCATGAGTTCAAGATAGAGATGTCTATAAAATATTTCACTTGGGTGTTTGTTTTGGAAAGGAACAGCATATCTCTTACTGCCCTATTAGGTCACAAATATACAAGAGTCAAAAGGAATAATATCTCTGAACCTAAACTCTCAGCTTCTTTTAGTCAAGATTCAAAAGATCACACACGCAAATCTACTGAATTACCAGGCTATACATTTTATTTTATTTTTATTATTTATTTATTTATTTATGGTTTTTTTTTTGGGGGGGACAGAGGTCTCACAAAGTGCTGGGATTACAAGCATGAGCCACCATGCACAGCCGGTAAATATTTAAATTATTAGTCAATTTCTTGGTTACTGTGATTATGATAATGTGGCCCAGCATAATTCATTTAGGAAAGCTGTAACTCTAACAAAGGAAAAGAGCAATTTTTTTTTGATACAGAGTTTTGCTCTGTCACCCAGGCTGGAGTGAAATGGCATGATCTTGGCTCACTGCAACTTCTACCTCCCAAGTTCAAGCAATTCTCTTGCCTCAGCCTCCCAAGTAGCTGAGATTATAGGCACGCCCCACTACACCCAGCTAATTTTTGTATTCTTGGTAAACATGGGGTTTCATCATGTTGGCCAGGCTTGTCTTGAACTCCTGACTTCAGGTGATCTGACCATCTTTAACCTCCCAAAGTGCTGGGATTACAGGTGTGAGCCACCACGCCTGACAGAAAAGAGCAATTTTAAAATTTACAAATGAATGTTACAGTGATAGGATATTTACATATGTATATGTATGTGTATAATATAATATGTGTATATATTTTATATTAATCTTATCTTTCAGAAAAATATTATTCATGTATCTGATCATAGTATCAATCAATCTTGATGCTGAGAATTAAAATTTAATAATATATTTTTATTAGTAAAAAATAAAAGTAACTAAAAAGGGGATTAACTTTTACAAAGTTGTTTTACAATTTATGGGCTAAAGAGTACATTGAAGTTGTGTGGGCTCATTACTTTTTCAGAGATTCAGGGATTCATTGTGGAATGGCATGTCTTTCTAGACTGTGGCCTTCCAGCATTTATTAAATGGCAAATTTGAGTGTCTGACCAAACCAAGATCCTATTGTGGCTGTTTTATAGACATATTCATCAGTATAAATCTCAGTGGTACTGAAAGATGAAGAGCAAGATGGATTTGGGATGGAGAAAACTGTTAAAATTTAAACAGCTGTATTAAAATATTCTTTACAAATTCACAAGGTGTGCCAAGTTTGGTTTTTTGATAGACATCTTTTTATCACTGACAAGTTCCTTTACATAACAGAGAACCTAGTGTTCACTTCAAACATTTAGCTCTTGAACAATTTTAGTTCAATTTAATTAGTTTTGTGAGTGTAACAAACAAGAAATTAGGTTGTTTATCAAAGTCACTAGACTAATTACAGATTTATATGTTTTAATGCTGAGTGTCTGGGTTCCATCTTGTTTCTTTTAAATCACTGCAGTTCCACACTGCTTTTTCTTTCATAAGCTTTACTTCACTTCCAGGTATCTGATAGTTTTCTAAGTCCCTAAAAACAACAGAAAATTAAAGCATTTTTGACTAAATAAAACCCTTAAGATGAATTCACATAGTTAATTTAGGTAAACATTAATAGTTCTCTGAATTCTCTAAGACACAATTAAAATTAAGTTCAAAATGTTCCTATTATAATAATTACATTTGTTCAAATACATTCCTCTTACAGGGATTACATTAGATGATGAACTTTACATCCGTGGATGCTGTATTTCTATTCTCCTACTTTTGTGGACTTGGTATGTGGTTCCTTGCCACCTTCATCTGACTGTTCTTAATTGTACTGTTTACATACATAACTCTTCACATGAAATAAAACATTTTAAAGGTTTTCAGTTGGTTTGTTGTGCTAACTGCAGTGTTTTTTTGTGTAATGACAATTTCATGATGTTAATGGAAACATATCATTAGAGAGGATTACATACTTTTTTAGAATTCAGTGGTGTTTCCATGATATTTAAATGCTATTTTTACCAGAAGCATGCAGCCAAAAAACAAATGTGGTAAATCTAATACAAATATATCACTCTTCGGTATCTTCAATAATAATGTAGTCTATTGTTTTTGGTTAAAACAAAAGAGAGACTAATAATCAATATTGCTATCTTTTGAGTGAGTAGGCTGTATAGGTTTGAATAGTCAAATACATATGTAAAATAAAACACATAGTAAGGAAGGACATTTGTTTTCCTAATCTTAATATTTGCTCTAAAATAACCTAAACATCATGGCCTATCATATGAATAAATGATATATTAATACACTGAAATTCTATTAATGAAGTTTTAAAAATTAAATAAAGTAATTATAATATAAATTAAGATTGTGAAATGAGAATAGTTTATTATTCAACACACTTATTTTACATGTTCTTTAAAGTAATTGTTTCTTCTTAAGTATTTCCATTCCTATGAGGTTGAACCATGGCCTGTATGATGACTTTCTATAATAGTTCAAGGTTTCAAAACACCATATGGGCTGTATTTCAAATAACTTGTTTGTGGATCTTGCATAGATTGTTTAGATAATAGAATAGCTGACCTCGCAAATGCAACAGCATGTAGAATATACCATTCAAGAAAAGCAAGTTGCTATTTTCAAAATATACCTATTAACTCCTTCAGGAAAACGTACTTTTATTTAAGTTATTTATTATACACATATAGAAAATGTTGCAGCTAAAACTGAGTCCTATAATGCAGTCATATCATGAAGTAAGGATGAACTAAAGATCTGGATAAGATTGGCCAATTTACATAAGTACCCTGGGGCCATTTTGGCGTGGGGGTACCTCTAGCATTTCCCTCAGGATGGCTATGACCGAGATACAAAAGCAAAAGAAAATATAAAAATACCAAAGGGAAGCTCATAAGAAAGGACTGAGTGTGGGATGGTGACACAGGCCATAGAAAAGGACCAAAAGGATTCATGAACAGGTCCAGTTTTTGCCTGGTGTGAAGCCACATGTGTCTTCATGAGAGGCCATGTAGAGGACTGAGTTGAATCTGATTTGAGTGGTTCCCCCCATGCAAGATTTGCAGACCAGTATGAAAGAGCAATGTGCACCCTATTCCTCTCCGAGGTAGAGAGAGGTGTCCTAAGCCAGGAATAGGTAAATGTCTTTATAAATTCATTTTCAGGGAATTTGAAAACCTTCCTGGAGGAGGCAGAAAGAATGGATAAGGTTTATAGCTGTATAGTTGTTAAATTAGTTGTAATACTCAGGTTTTAGGATAAAAATCATGTTTATAAATTGCAAAAATAAAAGATAGAATATTTCTAGATGAATTAAGTGCTGATATCCTATACCTTCTTAAACATTATCTTTAATCTATTAAGGCTCTTTCCTTCCCTATAACTATTTTTCTCATTTATCTATCTGTATTTCTTTGCTTTGTTTTAACATCTGCTTTTAGACTCACTTTTTAAATAATTTTCTTAGAATTTTTTTTAATTTCATTTGGGTTACTCTCTTGGATAATTCATGTCAAGTAGTTATGAATAGAATTTTTACTCATTTCTTAACTGAGATTTACATTACTATTACATCCTTATTCTCTGATCTGTACATTAACAATGACAATGAATAATACCAGCCTTTTCTCCTGTCCCAAACACTTTATTAGACTCCTCAAATTATCTAGAATTAAATTCTACAGAAAAAAATCAAACAGATGTATTGATTTCATTCAATAGATGTTATCAGTGAGCTTCCAAAAGTTAAGTTACTTTCCTAAATGTTAATCCCAGTCCCACTAATGCCAAAGCCCCAGGCTTCTTCATGGTTATATTCTGTGCACTTCTGCAGAGCTGGCAGAGCCAAGCTTAGAGACTGTAACTTAACTTCCTGGCCCTTCCAATATATGTCTGATTTCATTTGAAAGCTGCAGGTACTTATAGCACAGCTGGAAGAAATGGAGAAAGAAAGGACTATATTTTTTCATGTTACCCTATGAACATCAGAATAACCTACCAGATTACCATTCATATGTGATAAAAAATGAGCTAAATCATTTGAATAAATGCTTTGGATTAGAGAGGTCAAAATAGTGAAATTGATGACCCAGCAGACAATCTTTCTTGTGCTTTTTTTTCTTTCCTAAAGCGCCATGTGTTGTTATATATGTCCTTGGAGAAACTATGTGTTTAATATTTAGTCTATTTAATATTTTAACTCTGAGCTATTGCTCACTGAGGCAGAAATCTGGATACTGAAGTCATACAGCTGAGTCTTATTAGAAGGCTAAAGAAACTACTTACAATTTCAGAATGTTGATCTGGGCCATTTGCCGTGAATTGCAATGAGGCAGAAAATGCATTTTAGAGTTTGCTGTATTAGAGATAATGGAACTACTTTGTGAAAGAATAAGGAGATAATTTAAATATAATTTTTTGCTTCATATACAATCTCACTATGTGTCTTAGAGTCACTTGTATTATACAATGCTTATCTCTGCAGTTTTAATGCGACTATGACAATTCATTAGCTTCAAATGCCTATTCCCCAGATTAACTATTACACTATTGTCCTACTCACCCCACCCCACTCCACCGCACCCCCATTTGTATGGAAATGGATCTCCTTTTTAGTGGTTGTTTTTCTGACTTCTGCCTTGAAGACAGTTCTTGACCTCTCCCTGATGTGTCAGTGCTATGCTGTCACAGCTGTCATATTTGCAGCTCTGCTTTGAATGCTTTGTTTGTAACACATCCCTTCACTGCTCCTTTTTCCATGTTTTTGATGCCACTCGCTGAGCTTACTCTACTGGTGATGTGAAATGAATTAGTTTTCTTACACATGCATGAAAAGGAGAAGTGAAGGGGAAAGAGAGGGAAACTCCACCATGAGAGAGATTTGGACAGTTATTGGTTGTGGTATTGCAAGGTTAAAAGTGTGAATTACTTTCAGACCTGGGTTGATGTAATTTTTCATACCAATTATAGCTCCATTAGCTTTGTGATACACCTAATCTTATGGATAGCATAATCATTTGCATATAACCTGTAATGTGATGCTATCAACACATTTTAAAACAATAGTGAAATCCTAACACCATAAGATAAAGGGTTTCTTATTCTATAAACAGAAAATCTTAGGAAGAGTCCATAATGTCCTTTAGACATTTTCTGAAGTGGGCATCTGAAGTTTGGCTTGCAGTTTCTGTCATCCAGTCAATCAGTAAGATTTTATGGCACCTGCATCATAACAATTTGTATGGACAATCTTTCATGAACTTCTGCTTCTGCTTTCTGTTCTTATCACCAAGTCCAAATCACATGCCCATAAGGTTTTATTTGCTAAAATGTGTTTATAATATATGTGTGTGTGTATATGTGCTAAATACAGTTAGTTATAACAATTAACAATAAAGAACCTCTGGTTTCAAGGATATGGTGGTTTAGTGGATGTTTCATTAGATGTATTCAAGAGATTTTGTTTATATATTGCCTTTTAAGAGGTGTCCATATATTTATTACAGTCTGTTTCTCTTTGGTGGCTTCCATTTCCACACTTTTTTCTCTCTTTTTATCATGGAACAAAAAGCATGTACTCCACCCAGCTGGCAACTACATTCATGTAATTATAGTCTCTAGCTGTCTTTACAAATAGCACTCCACTGTCTTCACTGATGTGATTTACGACTTTGACCTAACTTTTTTAGTAAATTCTTGCAAAGGTAAATAAAAGTTGCTCATTTTATTGCTCATTTCAGGAACTTTCTCAAATCCCATTTTATGCTTTTTCATTTATTTATTTTTATTTTACTTTAAGTAAAATATTTACGTGTGCTGAACACGCAGGTTTGTTACATAGGTGTACATGTGCCATGATGGTTTAGTGCAGCTATCAATCCATCATCTAGGTTTTAAGCCCCACGTACATTAGGTATTTGTCCTAATGCTCTCCCTCCCCTTGTGCCCCATCCCCCGACAGGCCCCTGTGTATGATGCTCCCCTCTGTTCCCCTCTCTGTGTCCATGTGTTCTCCTTGTTCAACTCCCACTTATGAGTGAGAACATTCGGTATTTGGTTTTCTGTTCGAGTTTTACAATCCCGTTTTAAATAAGTCAAAATGTTCAACTTTCTATGGATGATATCAAATAATTAATCCTCCAATACCATTAAAAGCCTTATAGAAGTCCAGGCACAGTGGCTTACCCCTGTAATCCAAGCAATTTGGGAGGCTGAGACAGGCAGATCACCTGAGGTCAGGAGCTCGAGACCACTCTGGCTAACATGGTGAAACCCCGTCTCTACTAAAAATACAAAAATTGGCAGGTGGTGGCAGGAGCCTACAGTTCCAGCTATTCAGGAGGCTGAAGCAGGAGAATTGCCTCAACCCCAGAGACATAGTTTGCAGTAAGCGAAGATTGCGCCACTCCACTCTAGCCTGGGCGACAGAGAAAGACTCAGTCTCTAAGAACAAAACAAAACAAAACAAAAGATTTTTTTTAAAAAAACCTGCCGAGCTGGGTGGCTCATGACTGTAATCCCAGCACTTTGGGAGGCCAAAGCGGGTGGATCATGAGGTCAGGAGTTCAAGACCAGCCTGACCAAGATGGCGAAACTCCGTCTCTTCTAAAACTACAAAAATTATCCGGGCATGGTGGCGAGCACCTGTTATCCCAGCTACTCGGAAGGCTGAGGCAGAGAATTGCTTGAACCCGGGAGGCGGAGGTTGCAGTGAGCCAAGATCACGCCACTGCACCCCAGCCTGGGCTACAGAGTAAGACTTGGTCTCAAAATAAATAAATAAAAATCTTATGAAGTGGTTTAAGTATTACTATTGGAAAGCCAGTATTTGACTATTTTGGAGGTCCAAGGAGAGCAAAATTAAGATGTATTCATCTCTATGTCTCAATCCTTTCCACTCAGAAATAGCACTTGCTTCTGCTAGTCCTTGGGCATGTAGCTTGACTGTCTCTCAGAATCTCATAATTACTGGTAATTAATTAAATTGGGTCTGAATGTTAATTTCTTTGTACCAAAGTTCCTCAAATACCAATTTAATTTCCTATACATGTGTTAAAAAAAAAAAGACATCTTTCCTAGAGACCCTTTGATCATCAGATCAGATGTGAAAACTTCCATTCTTTTTTTTTGTGCTGAGAACACTACTATTTGTCTCTCTCTCCCTCTACCCTTTTTAGTTATATGTCTATTAATAGGAAAGTACTCAAGAAAGAAGTTAGACGGAGACCCCTAATAAGCCCATTCTTCAAGCCAAACCTGGTGAATAAAAAATTCAGTGTTCCTTATACTGGCATTCTTTAGTTCAACTTTACCTCACTCAGGTCACTATCAAAACTTTCTAAGGAATTTCCACAGTGTTTTCTTGTTTTGTCTGTGAACATTTGAATCTGAGAGAGATCCCTTAACAATACTTTCTAACAGAAAGTGCAAACGAGTTGGGTGAAGAAATTAGTTGGTAATGGTCCAGACATTAGCCTAAGGGTCTCAAAACATAAAGTCATAGCAAGTATTTTAGGAACCATTTCAATGGATGTGTTTTAGTCCCAATTTTAGCCAGTGTTCCCTCCAGGACATACTACTAGTTCATAAGTGTATTTATGCTTAAGTCATATTTGCAGACTATTTTAAATGCTATAATTTCATTGTTGATAATTTAAAATTGCATGGCCAATTTTGAAAACTTGATACAAAAACTATATTGCTTAAGAGGAGCCTTGGAATCAAAAAAGAGCAATATTTTAAATACTAAATGAAAGTGTTTTTTCCAGATAATGTTTGGCAGTATATCAAATAAAAGGTTACAATTTAATGTGGCTTCATGACATTTACCAAACTGTGAAATCATCACCACAAAATAGGTTAGATAATTTATATCTTCCTAAACAGAGATTCCATACCTACTGGCTGGGGCTCAACATCTGCTCACCCCAATTCACTGACTTCTTCACTCCTTGGTAACACCTATTCTTCTTTCTATTTCAATAGATTTTCCTATTCTGGACATTTTATAAAAATTGAAATATACAACACAAGGTCTTTTATGGCTATATTCTTTTCCACAGAAAAAAATGTTTCCAAGTTTCTTCTCTGTTGTAGCATGTATCAGTACGTCATTAATTTTTTCCTGTGGAATGATATTTCATTTTAAGGGTAAGCATATTTGGTTTATCATCAGTTCATGGACATTTGTGATGTCACTTTTAGGCTACTAATATAAAACTACTATACATATCTGTGTATAAGTGTTTGTGAGGACATGTTTCTGTTTCTTTTGGTTATCTACCTAGAAGTGGATTAGCTGCATACTATGGTGACTTCTTGTCACTTTGAAGAACTGAAAAAAGTGGGTGAAGCCTTTTGCATTTCCAACAGTAGTGCATTACTGTTCTGATTTCCTCACACCTAAAATAACACTTGTTATGCTCTTTTATATCCATCCTAGTGAGTTTAAAGTGTTTTGTCATCATGGTTCCCTTTCATTCCCAAATGATTAATGATGGTAAACATCTCTTCATGTATTTATTTGCCATTTGTATATAACTTCTTTGGAGAGATGTCTATTCAAATCCTTTGCCTATTTTAACATTAGGTTATATGTATTTTATTATAAAATTCTGAGTCCTTTATAGGGATTACTTAAATTCATTTTGGAATCTTTATTTTTTACAGTTTTTTAAAAAATATTTCAATTATGTGATACATATGCAGGTTTGTTACATGGGTATATTATTCGTGATGCTGAGGTTTATGGTAGAAATAATTCCATCACCTAGGTAGTGAGCACAGTCACCAAAATAAAGTTTTTCACCTTTGCCCCTTTCTTCTCTCTCTGCTCTAGTCCTACTGTTTCCATCTTTATGTCTACATGTACCCAGTGTTTTGCCCCTACTTACCAATAAGAACATGCAGTATTTTTTTTTCTGTTATTACCTTAATTTGCTTAGGATAGTGGCTTCTAGCTACATCCATGTGGCTGCAAAGAACATGATTTTGTTCTTTTATATGGCTGTATAATATTCGATGGTGCATATGCACTACAGTTTCCTTAATCAATCCACTTTTAATGGTCACTTAGTTGATTCCATGTCTTTGTTGCATAAATCTTTTGCCTTTTTAAAATAGTTTTAAACTCAACCTAGGATTACATATTTTACAGCACACACCTTCTTTCTTTAGTGTCTCTTTAGATCACAATCACTATATTCATTTGGTGTTTTTGAAGAAATCAACAGTGGCTCCAGTGTTTTATTGAGGCTCCATCCTATATTCACAATCTTTCAATCAGGACCTCAAAGACCTCAAATTTCCATATAATTCTATTCTTATTCAGCAAGTGAATGATTTTTGTTGTGTTCTAAAGAAGCACTGAGGTTTGACTGACTCCATTTATTTTCTTAATGTTTTGCTTCCAAAAAAATATGTTTAAAAGAAAACCCAATAATTTTGTCAAAATAAAGTGGGTTACCTAGGACAACAGTCAACCCAGGAAGTTAAACTCTTACTCTGAAAAAACATAAGCTGGTTAAAATTTCCCCAGTCCAAAAACTGAGACAAAATTAAAGAGGATTACTGTGTCTTAATGATGACTGCAGACCACAGATTCCATGATTAAATTAAATTAACACATCACTATATGGATTAATCATGTTCTCAGCAACTTCTAGCTTTTCCTAGAAAGCCCCAATATAAATAGTCATTTTAAGGGTTAAAATGAGCTCTTCAATCACCTTCCTCTTTCCTTAGCAGAAACATTATGTAATAATTTCAGAAATCCATCCACTTGATTTCAAATTCCATCTCATCCATTCTGTCTTTCTAATTCAATACCCTAACCTCCTTAATACCCTAATAACTCAATAGCCTTGCTCCTCATTTCATTCTCCTCTGTGATACACACACACACACACACACACACACACACACACACACCCGCCTAGGTGAACATACTCTTCTGTTTTTGCTCTGCTTGCATGCACTCAAGCAGGAGAGTTTTGTGAGAATAAATCATTATGTGTGACAAACAGGTACTACTATTAATTCATCATCACTCATAAAAATGGCAAAAGAGCAATCCATAAAAACCAATTTTCTTCATTTTTTTCTACTTTCCTAGTCTTATAAATAACTAAACTCCTGAATGCACCTTTAAGTTGACAACTGAAATTTTCATACATTTATTAAATTGCAAAGATGTAATGTTTGCCATATTGTATATTGTATAAATGATTTAAGTAAAATTTAAATAAGATTTTATTAAAACTTCAGAGCAGCATATTTATCTTGTTTAATGTGTGTAAAATGTCTACCATGTAAACAAACTGGCAAGGCCAGCCTCCATAGTCAAACCAATCAGCTATATCAGACCTACTTTCTGTCAGAAAATGTCTTACATCATTTTTCAATTTGAATAGAAACATTAATATGTGCCTGCGTGACAATCCTATTACTTTTGAAATCTGACTCTAATATAACTATCTACCACCTAAAGCATGAAGACTTGCCATGTTTTTTTTTTAATGTAATCAATTACTGTACCCTTTAATATTTCTTGCTTAGCCTCTACGGGGTATTTCTTTTAGAATCAAATCAACTCTTTGTTGTCCTAGAAGGATCCAGAAATGCATTATGTTAAGTTAAAAATGGAAATGTTTTGTGCATTTGTAGAGAAAAATAGACAATTGTGATTGAGGTGGAAAAGCAGAACTGAAAAAGCTCTCCTTAGGCATTTCTCCTTTAGGAAACAGTATATATAGAAAAGTGAGATCTTGGAATGGATTTACTTGAATATGTCTCAACCAATCTACTACCTTAACAGTCTTAGATTTATCTTTATACACATACTTTGAAGATCACAGCAATCCTACCACATTCTTTTGTTGATAAATTTGTTGACACACCTTGTGAACCCCTAAAATTTGAGACAGGTCTCAGTTAATTCAGAAAGTTTACTTTGCCCAGGTGGAGGACGCACCCATGACTCAGCCTCAGGACATCCTGATGGCATGTGCCCAAGGTGTTCAGGGCACAGCTTGGTTTTATTCATTTAGGGAGATATGAGACAGTAATTAATATATTTAAGAAGTACATTGGTCCATTCTGGAAAGGCGGGACAACTTGACGCAAAGGCAGGAAGAAGATTCAAAGTAGGGAGGGAGCTTCCAGGTCACAGATAGGTGATACACAAATGGTTACATTCTTTGGAGTTTCTGATTAGCCTTTCCAAAGGAGGCAAATCAGATATGCATTTATCTCAGTGAGCAGAGTGACTTTGAACGGAATGGGAAGCAGGTCTGTCCTAAGTAATTTCTAGCTTGAGTTTTCCTTAGTGACCTTGGGGACCCAAGATATTTTTGTTTCACAATCTGCAATAATTTTTCTGAGCCTCCACTATCTTCAAAACTTGTCATCAGTGGTGACTCTTTGTCTTTTTTTTTTTTTTTTTTGAGATAGGATCTTGCTCTGAGGCCCAGGCTGGCAGTTGATGCTTTTCCATGTAACTTTGAGTCAATTTTTAAAACATATTTATTTTTTACTATAACTTAATAAGTTTAATGAAATATTATATTTTGTAGAATTTGCAGGTTTCTTTTTTTTTTTTTTTTTTTGAGAAGAGTCGCGCTCTGCTACCCGGGCTGGAGTGCAATGGCGTGATCTCAGCTCACTGCAACCTCCACATTCCGGATTCAAGTGATTCTCTTGCCTCAGACTCCCAGGTAACTGAAATTACAGGCAAGCACCACCATGCCCGGCTAATTTTTGTATTTTTAGTAGAGACAGGCTTTCACCATGTTGGCCAGGCTGGTGTCCAGCTTCTGACCTCAGGTGATCCCCTTGCCTCAGGCTCCCAAAGTGCTGGGATTACAGGGGTAAGCCACCATTCCTGGCCAGAATTGCAGTTTTTAAAAATTATCTTTCAATGTCTTGTATCTTACTTGCCGTGAATTATTTCACAATTCAACACTGAAAATAAATCCTTTTATTCTAATTAGGAAATTTTAGAGAACTGCATATCTCTTAACATCCACAAAAAAATCAAAATATTATTTTATTTCATTTTACAGTTTCAAAAATGTCTTGAGAAACATCATCTCCCTGTTAGGAAGTTATGCCAAGAACTCCTTGCATTACATTGTTTTATAAAGGAAAAGACTCAGATATTCAATGCTAAATGAGGTACTGGACCACGCTTTGAGGGAAGGTGGATTAAATTCATACAGATCAGACTCCTTCTCTTTCTGTGGAAACACTTGCAAGACTTTTATAGACTGTCAAAACAAAGGCATTTCACAGTATATATTCCAAATGTAATTAAAAGCATTGAAGGACAGATGAAATTTATTGGCCAGAATTGGAATTTTATTGACATATTGAATCAAACTGATAGATTAGGAAACTCCCAAGACTCTGTAAGTATAAAATATTTAATAAGACACATTAAAGAAAATCCTGATAAAAATTTATACAAGTAAAAGAGCAAATTTAGTAATCTAATGATAAATTATCAGGTTTATCAGTGATGATAAAATAAAGATTTCATTAAATCTAAGCTTGGAATCATCTTAATTACTTCAAGGGAAATATTTGATGTATATTACATGACATATATATGAAATGTGTATATGCATTTTTATTGCTCACTTGCAAAACTCTTCCTGTAAACTTGCCAACTATTCCCAATGGGGAATAGTTTAGTTAGGCTATCACATCAGATAAGTACAATAGAGACATAAAGTAGGAGTGTCTTAAAAAATGGTGGGTAGATTTGATTATTACACATTATGTCCATCTGAAAGCATCACAGGTACTTTATACATATATACAACTATTATGCACCCATAAAATTTAAAAAATTTAAAAGCAAATTTTTAAAAAGAAAAGTAATTTCTCTGTCATGTAAAAGTTTGAGCTTGTCAGACATGCTGTTTCAAAAAGTTATCTGGATTCCAGCCTCTTGTGTATTATGTCCTCACAATTTCTATGGAAGTTGTTCATTCACACAGTGAAAGACAACTCAAGACCAGGTGTTGATAGCAGATACTGAGAGGTGAAAAGAAAAAATAAAAGCCATAGACCCACCTCTTCTAAGGGACAACCAGGAAATTGAACCCATTAGGTCCACCTATATTCTTTTTTTTTTTTTTTTTTTTTTTTTGAGACGCAGTCTCACCCTGTCTCCAGGCTGGAGTGTAGTGGCATGATCTGGGCTCACTGCAACCTCTGCCTCCTGGGTTCAAGTGATTCTTCTGCCTCAGCCTCCTGAGTATCTGGGGCCACAAGGCACGCCACCACAACCACCTAATTTTTAAATTTTATATTTTTAGCAGAGAGGGGGTTTCACCATGTTGGCTACGATCTCCTGACCTTATGATCCACCCACCTCAACCTCTCAAAGTGCTGGGATTACAGGCGTGAGCCACTGAGCCTGGCCCCACCTAGATTCTTTGCCTGAATATACCCATACCTAGCTGCAAAACAAACACAAATACCTGGAGTATATCATCTGTATTCTAGCTAGGTATGTGCCCAGTATAAATTCACACTATGAAGTGGTGAAAAAAGAAATTGGTATGTACAACTTTCAGATTTTGCAGTTTGGAAGATATGAGATTAACTAAAAATGTCAAAATTAACAAGTCAAAACTCATATCTTAAATATATGTAGGTACTATTTTGCATGCTTATTTATTTACATTTTTATTTCTGATGGGGCAGTATACTTCACTAAAAAACTTTCTGAACATATATACCAAACATCAGAAGTAGAAATGCTTTCAATTCATTGAAAAATTTCTTATGGAAATGTGTTTTATTTTCTTTAGCTGCAGGTATAACTTTAACTGATAATATAAGTCCTCTAATGTTTTCCAGAAAAAGATTTTTAATAAGATTTCCATATTTATATTAAAGGATTGTATAAACGGTAATAAAGGAGTTAAAATTTGATAAATAAATGGTTTTGACATAGAATGTCACACAAGTTTAAATAAAATTGGTGCATTTTTTATTGAATAAATGGTTGTAAATAAGTATTTGTACTCAAATATTTTCTATCCAATAAACTATAATATCTGGTGGAAAAATATTCAGTGTCTTGCCACTATTAAGTACCAATCAATTCCTTTTAATATGGATAGTCCATTGGAATATATTAGCAGACAAGGCAAGTAATTGTTGCCTTCATAAAGGTTGTATTCTGTTGGGAGATACTTGAATTTAATTATGTACAAATCAGAATTAATGCATAACTGCCAAATGAGATTTTTGACTATTAAAGAAACCATTCATAGAAATGCAAAGAAATAAATCTTAATTAGGAAAGAGATTAGGGTAGGGCTTTAATGGCTATTCTGTAGAAGTAACTTTTTATTCTAGATTTGAAAAACAGGTAAGTAGAATTAATTTTAAAGAGGCTTGAGAAGAATTCAATGGAAAGAAGCAGCAGCATGGACTCTTGTACAAGGAGGGAGGGAACATGAGAGATTTGTGAAACTGAGAAACCCACCAGCATTTAGGAGTTAATGGAGGATGCAGTGTGAGATGAATATGAAGTTTTTGGAAAAGACAAGATCACTCTGGGTCATAAAACCCACCATGTCAGCTATTTTTGTATTAATCCTAAGAGAAATGTGATTTAATCATAGAGGCAGCACATAGAGGGGTAAAAATCATAGATTCTGAAATCCCAGCTCTGCTATTTACTAGCTGTGTGACCTTCATAACTTTCTCCTGACAGTTTTTTTTCTCTAAAATGAGAATAACATATTATCTATTTCTTAGAGTTCCTATGGGTATAATTGACTTTATAATCCTAAAGTATTTAAAGCACTGCCAAGATTATAATCAATGCCAGGTAAGAATTTGATAAATGTATGTTTGAAAATGTACAATGAGAGAGGCTAAAATGGAAATCTATTATTTAGGAAGTTAATTTTGCAGCCTCGTCAAGAGAAAATGATAACCGAGTACTCCAAATTTTCTGACTTTCAGAGACTCTGTTCTTGTTTTTAAATGCTGTGATCAACTGAGAGAAGCCACTTTGCAATGTGTATGCTTCCCATTTACTTTTGTACAAACGGGGTGCATGAGTTCATCCTTTGCTCTTCTCCACAAATGGAGTTATGCACAGAGTTTCCATTCTACTCATCCCAGGAAGAAACAGTCCCCAGAGGATGTCTTCTCTGTAGACCTAATAGTGGTTATTAATTGTCTGTAAAATTAAACTATAAAACAGTAAAATCTTTGTGCAGGAGCATAATATTTAATTGAGTGCTAATTCTATTGTGATTATTTTAAATAATAGCAGCATGGTAGTTAAAAAAATGTATAGCAATGGTTTTCCAGACAGCTAAAAAAAACCCTGCATATGATCACAAATGCCAAGGTATTCAAAAGATGTTTTATTTGTCAGTCAAAATGTGTTGCTCAATTTGATTTGCTGTAACATTCTCTCATACTCGATCCTCATGTTGTGCAAGAAATATTTTCAGATTACATATGAAGACCTCAATCATGGCAGCAAAACTAGTACTGGATTTTCTAAATGTATCCTCAAGGATAGACCTGAAACTGATATGAGGAAGAATGAAGATGTGGTTTTTTGTTGTTGTTGTTATATCCAATGTCATAATATATCTTATAGTGCTTGCAAATTTGGCTTTCTTAAAGCATACAAGGAATATAGCTGTTTGTCAAGAGTTAAAAAGCATTGCAAGATCTGAATTAAACATGTACAAAGGTCATACGCATAGTATCCATACTGATTCAGGGAGCCTGTGTTGTGCAAAAGACGCTTTTATTTTACTTCAGAGTTAAAACTGTTTCTTACAAAATTGAAATTAGAAAATATATTATAAATCAGTAAATCAGCAAAATGTTGTCTTATCCAATGGATGCCTAACAGCAGGTTGGTTAAAATGAATAATTACTTTGAAGCTAAGATGTAGATCTTCTTGGTATCCTTCCAAGGCCCAGATGTCCTACCTGAATACAAGTCAAACCTCTTTAACAACCTCTCCAAAACAATCTTGATTGTTTCATGTTCATACATTGTAAATTGGTTTAAAATAGAGATGTAAAATATCCAAGATAGTAAAATATCCAAGATGTAAAATATCCAAAATATCCAAGATGTAAAATATCCAAGATAGTATCCAAGATGTAAAATATCCAAGATATCATAAGAAAACTTTTAAAAACTCTTATAAAAATGTACATGCGGTAAGCTTAGCAATATTTGGAGCAAAATTATGTGTGTTTTTAGGAATACACATTTTATGAATACCTGGTTTATCTATGAAATTATCAGGTTTAGTATGGTTTATTTCACACAAAAGATAGCAATGAAATGGTTTTACTTTATTTTTCTTTGCAAATAAGCCAACAGCTAATCACATATTTTATTTTTTAAATTGTTTATGTCTTGAGAAAAGAAAAACTATGTAAAATCAAGCCTTGATGAAAGAGTAAGTATTGTTTATTTGTGCTAACAAATAAATTATTGAGCATCTATTTGGCTTAGAGAATCTTGTCTAATCATTTTTATTTGGTAGTATTTGAAATCAGTCTTCTTTCATATTTAATTGCAATACAAAAATGTTTCCACTTTGAAGATAAGTTAATTTTATCACTTTTTTCTGAGAAAATAGAGACAAAAAGATGTTTTAATAACTAGCTTCTATTGAAACATTGAGTTTTGGCATGTAACCATTTTAAGCTAGTTATATTTGAGATAATTAGTGAGGATAAGCAGCATTTAGAAGCTGAGTAGGTCATAATTAATTTCAGTTATCACTGGTAAAAATATTCATGTATGAAAGAAATTTGTTAAATAATTTTATTTGACTAAAAGCAAGAAAATAATTAATCCAGAAAAATTATCTTGATAAACCATAGGTAGATTGATATTAATGTTCTCAAAGATAACAACGTCACCTTTTCAGCTCCAGTACCAGCATTCTCTTAGCAGCACCTGATTGCACAGCTGTTGATTTCTCCTTTAGTTCTCAAATTAAGGTCACTGGTTGAGTTGTGAGGAGCTCCCTCAGCACTACTTGTTGCTGATCAAGGTTCCTTTATTAAAAGTAAAGCTGCTTAGCTTTTCCAGATTCCACCAAGATAATCAGTATTTGGAATATGCAAAACAGTTTTTTAAAATTACACACGTGGAGAAAAAGGCAATTAGAAGAAATCAAAATGCAATTTGAAATAATCTATAGCACAAGGAAATGGAATCTTATAGAATAATATACTTTTAAAACCTATATAAATACACAACTCTTAGGAAATCTAAGTATTATTACATAGCCTTCTTGGTAGGTGGGAAATAAAACATTATGGTTAAAGTAACCATCATTTACACATAAAACAAAGAAAATAATTTTTAAGAAACATTCTGCAAAGATGTATACATATGTGTAAAACCGATGGAAAGCAAGATAATAATTTTTTATATAAAGCATTATATCATAAGGATTTATTTGTGATTTCCACTGAATGCTACTAAACCAGTATTTTTCCATCGTAAAAATCAAAATTCTTATCTCCTAAGAAATAAAATCTCTATATTTCTGTGGCCTTTTTTGCTAGGCCTTAATTTAAATTTGCCCTAGTGCCACACATGAGCTCAGGTGCTATTTAATTCACCCCCCTGCAGGAGAATAGGGTATATACATGACCTTTATAATGTCTACTACTTTGCCATAGTGCTGAGGGATGTTTGTCGTGGCTTACAGAATGAGAAATCTATTAAAATATCTCAACTGACAGTAAAGTGTATCCCACTGTAATCATTATATATATTTATAAACAGACGCAGTTTTCTTTACTGTTATTTTACGTTTGTTACTCTAGAAAGTTAGAAGTCTCACTCAACAAAGTAGAATAAAAACTTAATCATATAATAACATAAAAAATTTTAAATATACAACAGAACTTTTTTTCCACAAGGCACTGAAGCAACAATAATTAAAAATGTTAATGGTTAACACAGAAGATCAACATAACAGTATCAACTGTATGGGATACAGGCAAAGTTGAGCAAACCAAAATCAATACCACCACTAAAACAAATAAAAAATAAAAACAAAATGCAAGCACAATTTATAGATTTCAACAAGTGTGTTTGATTACTGATAACTAGATTAAAACAAAATGAAAGAAATTACAGTGAGAAAAAGTCTTTGTGTTCCATAACAATATCCATAGTAAATAATAAAGTTTCTTAGGCATGCAATCCATGCTAAAAAACAATTGAATGCATGCATGAATGAATGAATACATCCTTATTCTTTGCTTTGTTTCCAAATTGCATTTGGTGCAATTCTAGGAAATAGACTAATTTCTCAATGGAAAAATGTGCAGCAGTTTTGTGATTCAACTAACGACAATGGGATAAGGTTATTGTGGTCCTCTATAATTTAGATTTAAAAATAATAGTTTTCTGAGAGATGTCAGGTGAAAAGGCTATCCCCAAAAAAAGAAACCATTGTTTTTCTGGTATTTCCTGCTCTCCCACTATGAAGCCTGTCTTTTATAAAAGTGGAAAATATATACAAATGATTATCTAACATGAGGCTGATTACTTTGCTTAAAATTGTATTTTGTTGCATACATCTGTGTAAGAATTTTCCAGTAAAAATGAAGTTACACTGAATGTAGATTTAATATTGATGACCCCTAGATTTTCCTATTTATATGTTTCAAACTAATGAGTCCTAGCCCAAAGATAGTATGACAGGAAAAATAATGGCCTCCCAAAAATATTCATGCCCTAATCCCCAGAATTTGTGACTATGTTCTGTTACATGGCAAGGGGAGATTAAGGTTGCAGATGGAATTAAGTTTGCTAATTTGATTACTTTCAAATCAGAAGATTATCCTTGGTTAACCCCAGTGGAACCAATGTAATCATAGGATCCTTATATAGGGAAGAAGGAGTAGAACTGTCAGAATCAAATAAATGGTAGAGAAGGAGGCTCAGAGAAAATGACGACTTGATCTTGCTGGTATTGAAGATAAAGGAATGGAACCACAGGACAAGGACTAGGGGTGGTCTGTAGAAGCTGAAAACGCAAGTAAATGAATTCTGTGCTAAAGGCTTTAGAAAGTAATGCACCCCTACAGGTACCATCCTTTTAGGCAGTAAGCCCTAGTTCAGAATTCTGACATAGAAAACTGAAAAATAACAAATTTGTGTTATTTTAAGCCACTATTTTTATAGTAATTTGTTACAGCAGCAATAGAAAACTAATACACCTGGGTAGTTTATTTAATCTTAATAGTAACTACAAACAGGGAATGCAGTTAACAAATGTCACATTGTGATGGGGACATATTGACAAAGCTGAATTTTACTTCACTATTCTGAACAAAAAAAAAGTATGGATTTCTACCCCTCAATAAAATGTATGTACATACCTCCAATCAAAATGGTAAGTAAATTCCTGCTCTGACAATAATCCCCTATGTCTCAACATATGACGTTTACTTAACAAATGCAATGGAAAAAAATCCCTAAGACAAGTGAGCTACAGAAAGAAAACTATAACTGTGCATGACAGAAAAATTCCTACAAGAGTTGGAGATGAGGTTTTAAGGTCACAGATCTCTGGGGTATAACTGCACAGTGGTTGTGCTGGTTTGCTTCCCATGGCCAGAAGCATGATTGAAGTTAGGCTCACTGCATGAAGCCTGGATCTGATGGAGACTCACAAAAAGTCTACCTCATGAAAAGAGATTGAGAAAACTCCTGCCACACACACCACTCTTTTCAAATGCCAACGTGTGCTTTGGTCAACTATACGCTTAGTGGCAAAGAAAGACACAGATACAAAAATTTTAAAGCTAAGCCATTCAATTTCCCTGAGGATGGATCTCCATTTCCCAATTTTATCTTTGCATAGTGAACCTGAACATTAATTATGAGGCATCTTTCTGAATCTGAGACCTGAAGTGCTAAGGGAAGGCAACAACGATAGCATTAATAAAAATTATTTAAAAACCTTGACGGTAGCTTTAAAGACATTCTTTATTTCTTGTGTTCAAAGCATACATGGAGAGATGTATAGCAATCCCAGGGCCTTTTGAGTGTTTCAGAGTTGTGGCACTAATAACAATCCCAGTCCTATCGGACCTCTTAAGTTAGTTAATATACGGTCAGTGGCAATCAAGCAAGAAGTGCAGCCTTGATACATGGAAGGGGGTATTTGCAAAGAATCAGATGAGATTAAAAACCTTAAGCCCCCCAGACACTTGAAACTCCTTCATCAGCCAAATAGTCTTTGCCTCACTATTGAAGGAAACTAGCCATCCCTGCATAACAACTTCCAAGGACCTCACCAGGTTCAGTTGCCACATAAACCAAAACTCTTCAGGATCCCAACCCACAGGCCCTAACTGCCTCCAGCCTAGAGTGAGATTTAAATCTCAAAATATCCCAGTCACAGAAATATAAAACATAGTACAGAAGAAGATAGCCTGTAAAACCAAATTTTTAAAAAGTTGTTTACCCTCACCTATTTATATAGGCAAAAGTAAATTTCTCAGAAGGAAACAGATGAAAAACTGAAAAGGAGTAATTTGGAGTGAATTAAATATTTCCAAAGGTATTTGAGCATCCTTGAAAAGATGTACAGTCACCTCTGAGATTACTGACTTTTGTAGGCCATAGAGGATGTTGGGCGACGTTGCAATGAATTGAGTTTCCTGCTATGCATGGGAATTATGGGATTCTACCAGAGTAGCAAATGGTACTATTAACCATCAAAGGCAAAGATAAATGCAAGCCATCAGGTGTCTGAGTATATGGCTAATTGGTTATAGAGTCAAGAAATATGTAAGAAATAGAAAAACCTTAAATTATGGCCTCCCATAACATTTTGCAAATAGTAAAAATGATGATTTTTTTAAGTTTAATAGGAAGACAAATAAGTTGAACCAACAGAGTGGAGATTCATGGCTTCTTACCCATTCACTTAACCAGATCACAGACCAACAGACCTTTGATAAGGGGGAATCCAGAAACTCTGGAAGTACTCTATAACACATCTCAGGCACACTATAAATTCATCTTACCACTATACATTAGAGATGTGAAATGCTCAAAACTGTTAGGGGTTGATATGGTTTGAATCTGTGTACCCACCCAGATCTCATGTTCAATTGCAATCCCCAGTGTTAGGGGAGGGCCCTGGTAGGAGGAGATTGCATAACTGGAACGGATTTACCCCAGGCTATTCTCATGATGTGAGTTCTCACAAGATCTGGTTGTTTAAAAGTGTGTTGCATTTCCCCCTTCACTCTCTCTCTCTCTCGCCACCATGTGAAGACTGAGCCTGCTTCCCCTTTGCACTTTTGTTATGATTGTAAGTTTCCTGAGGTCTCTCAGTCATGCTTCCTGTACAGTCTGCAGAACTGTGAGTCAATTAAACCTGTTTACTTCATAAATTACCGAGTCTCAGATAGTTCTTTATAAGCAATGTGAAATGCGCTAATACAGGGGTTATTAGATGCTGGCTCCAAATTGACACTGATATTCAGTGATCTAAAGTCCAACATAGGCCATGAATCAGAGACAAAACCTGTGCAAGTTAGATGATAGTTGAAGCTCATTCTGGCTTGAGTCTGACTCATAGTGGTTCCATTGGCACTACAAATATCTCCTGTGGTTAATTATCCAGTCTCAGAATATAGAGTGTAATTAGATATATTTCATATGTGAAATATTTCGGTATTGGTTCCTGACCGAAGAAGATATGTTATGGTATATGATAATCAGGTATGTTATGGTACATGATAATTACCATTGGCCCAGATCACAACGGGTAAACCAGGTATATCTACAGCACTACAGGGTAGTCATTTATTTACCCAGTCCCAAAAGGCATTATTAGAACAAACATACTTGTTAAATCATACAATTCCACCATTTTGGATCTTTGTGCAATAGATTAAGAGCTAATATAAACAGAACTGCCAGATAGAAGCCTCTGAAATGGGTATTAAATCAAAATAAAAATACTATAAAAATTTCCAGGAAACAATGCCATCCTTAAATGCTAAAGAGTGCAAAGGTACTAGTAACTGATATTTCCAATTAATTTGCCCATCTTGCCCCTGCAAAAGACAAACTAATCCTGAAGGAAAAGGTGACTGCCATATGCTCAACTAAGTACAGGAAAACCTCAGAGATATTGCTGATTAGGTCTACATTGCAATAATGTAAATATCACAGTAAACTGTGTCAAAATATTTTTTATTTCCAGTACACATAAAAGTTAACTATGATTACAGTATACTGTAATTTTTTCAAAGTACAATAGCAGCTGAGCGCGATGGCTCATGCCTGTAATCCCAGAACTTTGGGAGGCCGAGGCAGGTGAATCACCTGAGGTCAGGACTTTCAGACCAGCCTGGCAACATGGTGAAAATCCATCTCTGATAAAAATACAAAAACTAGCCAGGCATGATATCGAGCACCTGTGATCCTCGCTACTCAGGACGCTGAGGCACCAGAATCACTTGAACCTGGGAGGTGGAAGTTGTAGTGAGCTGAGATCATGCCATTGCACTCCACCCTGGGTGACAGAGTGAAGCTTTGTCAAAAACAAAGTGTGCAATAGCATTATGTCTAAAAATCAATTTACATATTATAATTTACAAATAAATTATTGCTTATTGCTAAAGAATGCTAACAATTATATGAAACTCCATTGAGTGGGAATCATATTGCTGGTAGAGGTTCTTGCCTCATTGTTGACAGCTTCTGATTGATCAAGGTGGTGGTTGCTGAAGGTTGAGGTGGCTGTGGCAATTTCTTAAAATAACACTGAAGTTTGCAGCACTAACTGATACTTTTCTTTCATGAACTATGTCTCCGTAGCATGCTATGCAATGCTGTTTGATACCATTTTACCCACAGTAGAACTTCCTTCAAAATTGGAAAAAATCCTCTCAAACCCTGCCACTGCTTTATCCAGTAGGTTTATGCAATATTCTAAATATTTTGTTGACATTTCAACAATGTTCAGCTCCTCTTCTCCAATAATAGATTCCATCTCAAGAAACTAGTAACTTTGTTCATCCGTAAAAAGCAACTCATGAGTTTAAACAATAGTTTGTTTTATGTCGAATGTTACATGATCAAGGTAAATTAGGAATCATACTTACCACATAGTTTCTCATCCTCAGTCTAGATTTTTTAAGTGTCCAAATAAAATCCAAATAAAAATGCTTTGCTTTTTAATTGTTATTGCATTATCGTTAATTATAACTAGTTTTAATCTTTTTTGGATTATGATACATTTGTGTGTGTGTGTGTGTGGTATAATTTTGGTCTCTGTGATTTCATAAATCACCCTACTTATTTCTCTGTTCCAGAATTCTAGATTTGATTTTAAGCATGACAGATTAAAATATATGAGAAAATTTATGTTCCTTTTGGAGTTTGATTATAGGCATAAAATTAAACTAAGAATGCAAGGTGTTGATTTCACAGAGTTAATGGATAGGCAGGTATAAGAAATGTTGAATGCCATTCATGTAAGTCTGTTCGTAATGTATTTTATAACAACATTTCTGTAAACAACAGCAAAAACTAAATGGCTATGGTACCACTAATAATTTATATTAAGTCAATAAAAATAGAAAACAAGCAATAATGTTATATATATTATATATGCATCCTAGCATTTTAAAAATTATTTACTCATTTCATGCAAATTATTTTATCTAACTCAGATTTTCATTTGAAAGTTGGTGTGAAGATTATTTTCTGTAGCTATTAGCTGTACTAGGATGGTAATACGAAAACACTTCATTTCTAATATATAGTAGTTGAATCTCAAAATAGTGTCTGGAACCAATTCTCCATGCTGCTCTAGCCTTACCGATCAGATATTATGATTTTGATACCCTTGATGTGGAAAAATCTTTTGATAAAATCCAACATCCCTTCATGATAAAAACCCTCAACATTCTAGGCATTAAAGGGACATCGTTGAAAATAATAAAAGCCATCTATGACAAACCCACAGCCAACGTAGTACTGAATGGGTAAAAGTTAGACGCCCATTTTCACCACTCTATTTAATGGATGCCCATTTTCACCACTCTATTTAACATAATACTGGAAGTGCTAGCCAGTGCAATTAGGAACGAGAAGGAAATAAAAGGCATCCAAATAGGAAAAGAAGGCAAACTACTTCTTTTCATCAACATATAATTCTATACCTAGAAAACCTTAAAGACTTCCAAATGGCTCCTGGAACTAAGAAGTAACTTCAGTAAAGTTTCAGGATACAAAATCAATGTACAAACCAGTAGCATTTCTGTATGTCAATAATGTTCAAGCTAAGAGTCAAATCAAGAATGCAATCCCATTTACAACAGCCACAAAAAAAACTTAGAAATACATCTAACCAAGGAGTTGAAAGATCTCTGCAAAAAGAAATACAAAACACTGCTGAAAGCGAAGGAATGTGTTCTCTTCCCATGTCCACAAGGGGTCGTAGTTTCTATGGCAGGAACTTCCCAGCGACATGCTCTACCTGCCTTCCCCTTGTCTCCATCCGGGAGACTTAAAGGTCTTTGTTTAACTTTGGCTCCCGCGGGAGAGGATCAAAGATCAATCACTCCAGCAGAAGAAGTTTAAAGTAACTCTTTTCGTTGGCGGGGGGACTTGGAGAAGGTGGGAATTCCTCCCAGGTTAAAAGTCTCCTTCTTCCTCACCTCCTTGGATTCCATCTTTGGGTCCCCTTCCACCATCTTTGTGGAAGCTTTCTCTCTCTCTCTGGGATTTCCCCCTCAGGTGTCCTCTTCTACTCAGTGTGGAAGCTGCTTTCTCTCTCTTGGATTTCATCTTTCTGGATTCTCTTACTCAGTGTGAGAGGAGCTTTCCTTCCTGATTTTCCCCCTCTGGGAACCCTTCTCACTCAGTGTGAGAGCAGCTTTTCTTTCTCCTCACTCAGTGTGAGAGCTGGCTGTTTCTCTCTCTCCCCCCCCCCCTCTCTCTCTCTCTCTCTCTCTCTCTGCCTAAATAAATTACTTTCTGCAAAAACTTTTTGGGTCCCGTATTTATTCTGAGGTGCTCACCATCGCTGGCAAGGTGTCCCCTTTCTCATTCTCGGGTCAGTGAAGGATGAGAACCTAGGGCGCACCTGATCAGAAAGGGAATAGGGCCAGTGTCCCTTTCCCCTTCGGCAACAAAAGAAATCATAGATGACACAAACAAATAGAAAAACATTCCATGCTAGTGCTAGATATATATTCAAAAGAAAGTATTTCATTCTACCAAAAAGACACATGCACTCACAAATTCATTGTAGCAGTATTCACAATAGCAAAGATGTGGGATCAACCTAGGTGCCCATCAGTGGTGGACTGAATAAAAACAATGTGGTACATATACACCATGGTATAGAAATGATTGAAATTATGTCCTTAGCAGCAACATGGATGTAGCTGGAGGCCATTATCCTAAGTGAATGGATGCAGGAATAGAAAATAAAATACCACATATTCTCATTTATAAGTGGGAGTTAAACTTTGGGTACTCATACAGAAATGGCAACAAAGAAACTGGGGACTAATGGAGGGAGGTAGGGAAGGGGAGAAATGTTGAAAGAGTACTTATTGGGTACTATGAATGCTCATTGCCTGGGTGACAGGATGAATCATACCCCAAACCTCAGCATCATGCACTATACCCAAGTACCAAACCTGCATATGTAAGTCTGGGAGACTTAACAGTCTTTGTTTAATTTTGGCTGAATCTAAAATAAAAGTTGAAATTATTTCTTAAAAGAGAGAAAAAAAAAAACCCTGAATCTAAAATAAAAGTTGAAGTTATTTCTTAATAAAAAAAATTGTTTCCTTGTTTCAATTGCTTCTTTCATCAATTTCCTGTCACTTAGAATATTAGATAAATGTAGTTGACAAACGTTTAAAAACAAAGCATTTTTACTTGTACAATAAAAAAAGGGATATTTGGCTGCTTCTACTTACTCTGAGTCTACAACTATAAAACATGCTATTCACAGAGGTGACATAGATCTTAAATCCTTCTTTATAACTTCAAAAAATAAGTTTTGGCTTCATTACATTACAGGTAACCTAATAATAAATACATGTATTGTGATATATCTAGGTTCTTTGGAGCGAGCTACTCAAATGTTCTCACTCTAAAAACCATAATTTCAACAGCAATTATCCTAAAGGATTTTCCTAGCTGAGGAACAATAATAATGGGAGAGATTCTTTGTTTGTGTACTTACTATTACACTGATAAAATATTGCTGTACTTGATGAAACATACCATGAAATAAAAATGGCATTCAGGCATACCTCAGAGATATTGCAGGTTCAGATCCAGATCACCACAATAAAGTCAATGTCAAAAAAAAAAAACAGTCACAAATTTTTTTGGTTTCTGAGTGTATATAAAAATGGTATTTATCCTATACTGAGGTACATTAAGTATGCTATGTCATTATGTCTAGAAAACAATATTCATATCTTAACTTTAAAATATTTTATTGTAAAAAATGCTGACAATCATCTGAATCTTCCACAATTAATAATCTTTTTTTTTTTTTTTTGAGATGGAGTCTTGCTTTGTTGCTTAGGCTGGATTGCAGTGCCTTGATCTCAGCTCACTGCAACCTCTGCCTCTTGGGTTCAAGCGATTCTCCTGATTCAGCCTCTAGAGTAGCTGGGACTATAGGCATACACCACCACACTCAGCTGATTTTTGTATTTTTAGTAGAGATGGGGTTTCACCATGTTGGCCAGGATAGTCTTGATCTCCAGACCTCGTGATCCACTTGCTTCAGCCTCCCAAAGTGCTGGGATCATAGGCATGAGCCACCGCGCCCGGCCTGTAGTAATCTTTTTTTTGGTGCACGATTTCAATTTGCTGCTATTGGCTGCTGACTGATGAGGGTGGTGGTGGCTAAAGGTTAGAGTGGCTGTGGCAATTTCCAAAATAAGACAATAATGATGTTTGCCACATTAATGGACTCTTCATGAAAGATTTCTCTGTAGCATGTGATGCTAATCGATAGCATTTTAACTACAGTAGAACTTCTTTCATAATTGGAGAAAATTCTCTCAAACCTCAGGGCAGTTTCATCAACTAAGTTTATCTACTAATCAAAAGTTTTTATTGACATTTCAACAATGTTCACAGTATCTTCACCAGGAGTAGCTTCCATCTCAAGAAACCACTTTTTTAGATCATTCATGAGAAGCAACTTCTAATCCATTAAAATTTGATTATGAAATTCAGTAATATCTTCAGGTTCCACTTTTAATTCTAATTGTTTTACCATTTTTACCAAATCTGCAGTTACTTCCTCCACAACAATCTTGAACCTCTCTCAAAGTCAACCATGAAGGTTAGAATCACCTTCTTCCAATCTCCTGTTAATGTTGATATTTTGATCTCTTTCCACAAATTATGAATGTTCTTAATGGCATCTAGAATGGTGAATCTTCTCCAGAAGGTTTTCAATAGACTTTGCCGAGATCCATCAAATCCATCATGATCTACAGCAGCTACAGCCTTAGAAAACTTATTTCTTAGGTAGTAAGACCTGAAAGTAAAATTACTTCTTGATCCATAGGCTGCAAAATGAATGTTGTGTTTGCAGGCATAGAAACAACATTAATGTCTTTGTATATTTCCATCAGAAGTCTTAGGTGACTAGATATATTGTCAGTTGGCAGTAATATTTTGAAAGCAGTCTTTTTATTTTTTTTCCCTGAGTAGTAGGTCTCACTAGTGGGCTTAAAAGATTCAGTAAATCAAGCTGTAAACAAATGTGCTGTCATGGGATTTTCATTGTTATATTTTAGAGCACAGGTAGAGTGAATTTTGCAGGATTCTTAAAGGCCCTTAGATTTTCAGCACGGTAAATGGGCACTGGCTTTAAAGTTACCAGCTGCAGTACCCCAAGAGTTAACCTGTCCTTTAAGACTATGAAGCCAGACATTGACTTCTCTTTTGCTATGGAAATCTTATATTGCATCATCTTCCAGTATAAGGCTGCTTCATCTATTTTAAAAATCTGTTGTTTAGTGAATCTGCCTTAATCAGTTATATTAGCTCGGTCTTTTGGATAACTTGCTGTAGCTTCTACATTAGCACTTGCTGCTTCACCTTGCACTCTTATGTTAGTAGAGATAGCTTTTTGTTTTACCCCCTAAAGCTCATGAACCAGCTTCCACCAGCTTTAAATTTTCTTCTGCAGCTTCCTCACCTTTCTCAGCCTTCAGAGAACTGAAGAGAGTTACGGTGATTTTCTGTCTTTAGCTTAAGATAATGTTGAGGCTGATTTAATCTAGCCAGACCACTAAAACTTTCTCTATATCCGCAATAAGGCCGTTTCACGTTCTATCACTCTTGTGTTCATTGGAGTAGCATTTATAATTTCCTTCAAGAACTTTTCCTTTGAACACTTGGCTCACTTTTGTCACAAGAGGCCTAGCTTTAGGTCTATCTTGGCTTTCAACATGCCTTTCTGACTAATCTTAATTATTTCTAATTTTTTATTTAGAGTTAGGGACATGCAACTCTTTCTGCCCCTTGAACATGTAGAGGACACTGTAGGGTTATTAATTGTCCTCATTTCCATATTGCTGTGTCTCTAGGAATAGGATCGGGGGGCCTGTGAAGAAGTAGAGAAGGAAGTAGAGAGGTGGGGCAATGGTCATTCCATGAAGCAGTCAGCACAGGTAGAATAGTTATCAATTAAGCTTGGCGTCCTATACGGGCATGGATGTGGCACCTATAGGCATGGATGTGGCACCCCAGAAATACTGCAATAGTAATGTCAAAGAGTACTAATTACAAATCACCATAGCAGATATAATAATAATGAAAAAGTTGTAAATATTGTTCAGATTACCAAAATGTGTAACAGAAACACAAAGTAAACACATGTTGTGAGAAAAATGGCACTGACAGACTTCCTGGAAGCAGCGTTGCCACAAACCTTCAATTTGTAAAGAATTCAAAATATGTGAAGTGCAATAAAGCAAAGTGAAATGAAAGGAGGTATGCCTGTACATGTTGCTATATGCATTTAAAACAAACTATAGATATTGTTGCCTTTCCTATTGCTTTTTTTTTTGAGACAGAGTCTTGTTCTGTTGCCCAAATGAGTGCAGCAGTGTGATCTTGGCTCACTGCAACCTCTGCCTGCCGGATTCACATGATTCTCCTGCCTCTGCCTCCTGAGTAGCTGGGATTACAGGCACACTCCAGCCCCATCCAGCTAATTTTTGTACTTTTAGTAGAGACAGGGCTGCACCATGTAGGACAGGCTGGTCTGGAACTCCTGATATCAAGGGATCCACCTGACTTGGCCTCCCAAAGGGCTGGGATTACAGACGTGAATCACTGCACCCAGAGTCCTATTAATTTCTAAGAAATTTGAAGATATTTATTTGGATATAATTCATTGAAAGAGTCTTTCTTTAGAATGAAGTGTGAATCACACATTGCACAGGTTCTTCAATTCTCATCTTTGGAAACCTTGCTGTGTTTGCGTTAGGCCAGTCTGTGTCATCATCTGAATGTGCTTACCCCAAATTTGTATGTTGAAACCTAAATCCTGATACGATGGTGTTTGGAGTTCGAGCTTTTAGAGGTATCTAGGTTAGGAGGGAAGAGATCTCATGATAAGAACTATCAATCTATCTATTTAAACATATATATTCTTACTGATACATGTACATGTATACATACATATATACACACACACACAATTATTTTTCTCTTTTAATTTTTACAAAAGTTAGTGAGGTTGGTTTTATTACTTACATTTTACAGTAAGAGTAATTGTACTAAACATCATTTGTTTTGCTGATTAACACTAACCTTGGTCAGAGGGGGATTTGCTTCTGTCCCTGAAGTGAAGGTGTCCTGGACATTGGATTCAGCAGTGAGTGGTGCTGTGGCTCTTCATCCACGGAAGAATGAAAGAGATTTATTGTTCCCTTTGGAAGTTTTGAGTTCAGCTCTTAATTTCCTGTTTCAGGCAGCTTCAAACTCTGGCAAATGCCTGGACAGGAACTGGCCATGTGCTTGTGGCAGAATCCCTCCCTCCATGGGGCCTTTACTTGCCAAGCACTATGAGACTGCAGAAAACTTCACTCCATCTTTTAGCTTCCAACCAAACTCCTCACCCGCAGCCTGAAATAAGGCCTGTGTTTTAGGCCAAGGAAAATATGATTATGAGTTTGGCCTCATGGTTTCCATTTTCAAATGACAGTTACGCTGAGTGATTACCACAAGCTCTGCTGGTTTCTCTCCCTTTCAAGAGGAGTCTGTTTGCCTGGGTGCACCAGATCCCCTCACACCTAGATTCTGCAGTACTCCTAGGACAAAACGCCTGGTGATTGCCAGCTCACCTTCAAAGAACTCTTTCTTCTCTGGAATTCTTGTTCCTCTCGTCTCTGTTGTTTCCTTGACTCTTACATGTCTTTACACATACGATTTTTTAAAATTTATAGTATTTAAGGTTGCTGAAACAGAGGAGTGCTGCTCAACACTGAAACTAAATATTTTGACCTGTGATTATTTCCTTTATTTTCTTATAAGCTCCATGACATATTAATTTACCCAACATCTGGAAGGCCATAAAATTCCTTTCTTCTGCATACATATTTTTCTCTATTTATGGATGAAAGGCATCCCATTTTTAAATTCTGTCCTTCCTTCATTCTCCCAATCCTGTAATCTTCTTTTTTTCATTTTCTCCTTTTTCTGGTCTTGACTACATCTATATCACATCAACTGCTCTCCAGACTATACTCCAAAGAGAAAAATTATGTTGTGCTCCTTCCCCTTTAAACTGTATTAATGTTCCTAAATCTAGGTCCTCAAAACACTTTGGAAAATCAAAAGCAACATTTCATTATGTGGGTTTGTGAGGCTTCAAGTGCATTATCCCAACGCTTTTCATTTCAATTGCCAGTTCTCTTGTTTCTTCCTACCTTTTTCCTATCTACTAACAATAAAATTTCAGTTTTCCTCAGATATCTATCCTAACTCTGTACCCGCTATTTCCAGAGAATACTGTTCTCAAGTATACTGTCAAGTTATTGTATGCACATGTAACCACTTACATTCTTCTTGTTTTTCACCTTTCAGTAAAATAATATCCTGTTTCTATCTAAGCCTACTCTTTTCCTTTATTTCACAAATCAAAATTTTGCCTTCTCCCTCAGAGACCTAACTACATCTATTTTATTACTTCTACCAAGAGTAATTTTCATTTCTGGATCTTTCGTTTCAGTTTATAAGCATTCACAAACTCCTCATAGTAAAAAAAAAAAAAAAAACTGTCACCTCACATATATGTGTGTTTATGCACTCTGTTAATTTTTTTTCTAAGTGAATAATGGGGAAAGTAGGCTGTGTTTGATCTACAAATAATTATTATCACAAAAACAGGAAGAATATATTTTGTAAATATAACAAAATAAAAAATATATTTCATAAATAAAAGTAATTAAATAAATGTTATTTATACATTATGACTCCTGTTAAAATCATAATGTATTAGTATCTCTTGGCCTTGATAGCTTGTCAGAAGTATCTCTTTTCAGAGGAGTATAGGTAACAGGATTTCATGAATGAGAATGTATTTCAGGAAAGAGATAATACAAATTGTTAGCAGTATTTAAGTTTCAGAAGAGAATTCATAATAATTTCTAATTTGTATTTTCTATATATCTAAGGCAAATACTATTTTTAAAAGATTTTTGTAAGTAATAAAAATGTGTTTATTTATTATTATTAAAAATATAACTTGGCTGATTGCGGATATAATGTAAGCTGATTGAGGTCTGGAGGGGTCCCAGCTGCTGCTTCTGCTTTTCTTGTAATAGGGAGGCCGCGTAGTATGGGGTGGCCTTGGAGTGCAGAGTTGGTGGGACAGGGGACATCCAGGGGACTCAAGATGTTGCTGATGACGAGGAATGTCAAGTGACACTGAAACTAGCGGGCAAGGCCACAAGCAGGTTCTCTCACGTGGGCACTCACCCCTTTCCTCCCCTCATTCCTCCCTCCCGCCCAGGCCCCACTCTCCTGAGGGATGAGAGGGAGGGTGTCCACTACTGGACAGAGGAATGGGCGCCTTCCTTCTTCCTTCTGTATGGCTGGAGGGAGGAGGCCGGCTCAGGCAGGGTTTATGGGGCCCAGGATGGTGACAGCACGAGTCTTGAGTGCTTGGCAGCTGAGGAATACAGGGGGGTCGGGTAGTGGCAGCAATAAGGAGTGGGCCAGGGTGACCCGAGCCCGGGGCCAGGATTGAATGCAGCTGAGGCCAATGGTCCCAGAGTCCTCCTGAGTGGGGGTCCGGCGGCCAGGAAGGAGGATGGCTTATGGCGGAGGTGGAGGGGGCGCCCAGGGCTCAGAGCTTGTGGGGGTTCACCCACTTGTAGGTACCCTCATGCTGGAAACCCACTCTCTTCATCCGCTCATCTGCCTCTGCGGGACCTCGGCTGCCATACATACAGGCGATGGGCTGGGGCTTCTGCAGCTCGATCTGGTGCAGCAGCGGGGTGAAGATCCGCCAGACCTCCCAGAGCTCGTCGCTGCGCAGGAAGTACATCTGGCTCCCGCAGAAGACGTCCAGGAGAAGGCGCTCGTAGGCGCCAGTGAGCTTCACGTTCTTGTATCTGTTGATGTAGGTCAGGTCCAGCTCCGACTCCTCGGGGTTGAAGAACATGCCTGGCTTCTTGATGATCATCCTGATGTACACGGCCTTGTGGGGCTGCACGCGGATCACCAGCTCTTTGCGCCTGCACTGCTGGCGGAATATGTCACCGGCCACATCGCGGAACTGCAGTCTCGCCTCGGCCTCGCGCTCATTCAGGGCCTTCCGCAGCGCAGGTTGAAGGGCACCCCATCCCACTTCTCGTTCTCCATGTAGAGGATGACGACGGCAAAGGTGGAGGTGGTGGACCCGTGAGGCACCATGGAGTCATCCTGGTATCCTTTGGTGGCCTCGCCCTCTCCCTCGGGGTTCCCCATGTACTAGCCCAGGACCACGTTGTTGGCCTGTACCCCTGAGATGCATTTCAATACCTTGACCTTCTCATCACAGACATCATCCAGGTTGGTGGAGGCGGGCTTCTCCATGGCCACCAGACACAGCATCTGCAGGAGGTGGCTCTGCATCACGTCCCAGATGATCCCAAATTCATCGAAATAGCCCCCGCGACCCTGGGTGCCATAGGGCTCCTTGAAGGTGAGGATCACGCAGGCGATGTGGTCCCGGCTCCAAATGGAATCGAAGATCCTGTTGGCAAATCTCAGCACCATGAGGCTCTGCACCATCTCCTTGCCCAGGCTGTGGTCGATGCGGTAGATCTGGTCCTCGCGGAACAGGGAGGAGATGTGGTTGGACAGCCGCTCGGAGCTCCGCAGGTCCCTCCCAAGGGCTTCTCCATGATGATGCGGTTCCAGCCTGTCTGGCTCATGCTGGACTCGTGAATGTTCTTGGTGACGGCCTCATAGACTGTGGGAGGCAAGGCCAGGTAGAACAGGCGGTTGGCCTGTGACCCCCGGTGGAGGGCATTCATGTGGCTGTTGAGGTGCTGGTAGGAGGCTGCGTCATCGTACTGGCCGGCCACATAGGAGTTGCGGGCAAAGAAGTCCTCCAGCTTGACCTCCTCCTCTGGGGTGGCCTTGAAGAAGGGCTCACTTTGCTTGAGGATGTCAGCCACCGTGAGGCGGGAGCGGGCGTAGCCCACGATGAAGGTGTTTTCCGGCAGAAGGCCATCCCAAAACAGCCACCAGATGGTGGGGTAGATCTTCCTCTTGGCCAGCTCACCCGATGCACCCATCATGATGACTATGTGTGTATCCGACCGATGGAAGGCATCGCCCCAGAACAGCTCTCCCCGCAGGATCCCGCGCACCTGGGTCCGGCTCAGAGCCACCTGCTCGGCCATGACGCTGTCTGCGCTTCGTCGCCGCCGCCCTCCACGCTGGCAGCCCGGAAGTGCATGGCCGTTTCAAAAAATGTGAGTATCTTATGACATCAAGTTGTATACATTAAATATATGCCATAAAATTTATTTTAAAATATATATACCCTTCAAAAGAAAAATGGAATCTTTATTCAAACCCATGTCCTTCTGAAATATAATGCGATTTTTATCTTTTTATTGTTAAATTGCTTATTCAACATTTATAACTCAAATAAAAATCTATTTCCACATCTACCACTTCTAATAAAATTATCCCTACTCCTTCCTGTTGAACATTATCTTTCAGAATATTCCTGTACTAAATGACCCTCTTTTAAAAAAAATTTTTGGTACATCATTCTATCCTTCTATCCTTCTTATACCATTGCTCCTTCTATAACAGTATTGTTTGTTTGTTTTGCTGTAATCCTTTTCTCTTCCCTTTGCTTTTTAAAAATATCTTCCAGTTGTATCCCTTAACCCTCCCATGTATAGGAATCCTCCCCATGCCACACCCAACACTATCTTCCATTTCCCACAATATATGCTCTGAGAGAGGCAGTTGCTAGTTGCACACTATGCTCTCCTGGAAAAAGAAGTGCTCATAGTCCCTGAACTTGTGAGTCTCCCTACCCTGCTGTTTTGTATGCCTCGGGTCATGGAAGCAATGACTCACAAATTCTGCATGGCTACCAAGGCCTCTTTGATACCAGATGGAACAAACCTGTACCTTCTGGTATATCCACCCCGCTTCCAACTTTTTTTTCAAGTCTGTTCAATTCTGAGTGCCTCTGGAAATTCTCCTTCAAGATATTTAAACTGATAATGTTTTTTTTCCTTTTTGAGATGGAGTCTAGAGTCTTGCTCTTGTGGTCCAGGCTGGAGTGCAGTGGTGCAATCTCAGATCACTGCAACCTCCGCCTCCTGGGTTCACTCTATCCTCCTGCCTTCTGAGTAGCTGGGATTACAGGGGCCAGCCACCAGTAATTTTTGTACTTTTAGTAGAGACGGGGTTTCTCCATGTTGGCCAGGCTGGTCTTGAACTCCTGACCTCAGGTGATCCACTGGCCTCGGCCTCCCAATCCACCACACCCAACCAGTATATACCTTTTATGGGAAGTGGTTGGCCTCCGCTCAGTTTAGTATTTTGTCAGATTCCATGGTGTTGAAGAGTAAGCTTTTACCCAACCTCATGGCTACCTGGGGAGTCTCTTGAGATTACTTGAATGAGTTCTTATATTTTGTGGACAGTACTGAACCCATGAATGTGACAAAACTCAGTGAAGAGTTGCTGCTTTTCATCCCTTCTGCTTTCATCCCTTACACGAGACTTTTCTGATAAAAGACCAGACCCAAATGACACAATTGGCCAAACCTTAGGCAGCTAACAGTGCTAGATGGCCTGGCTAATCAGTCCAACCTGAACACTTTTACAGATTCTTGGGCCACTGCATGAAAGTTACCTCCATTAAGGTGATGAATTCTGGCAATCTCCTGCCTTATAGAAACCCAAAATATAAATCAGTTTAACAAACAACACAACATAGGCTAAATATACTAAAGCCAAGATATAAGATCTCACCCAAACACATTTATCTATTTCAGAGTTCTAAATATTATTCATGTGACCAAGGCACTCATTTCATTTATCAAAATACACAATGCAGAGATCTTAATAAGACATTTAATGGGAACTTTCACCTTCCTTACCTGCCTCAGGATGCAGGCATTGTAGAGCATTTCAATTACTGAAATACACAATGTTGACATCTTAATAAGGCATTCAATGGGAGCTTTCATCTTCTTTATCCACCTCAGGATGAAGGCATCATAGAGAATCATAATGGCTGATTTAAACATATCCAAATTCAATTAACTGCAATATGGCATGTTACAGTCAGCAGTCAAAAAGCAAGGTTGAAGCATAATAAAGAATCTGTAACTATGTTTTCTTAGTTGACTGCTATCAGTTGATTTTGTACTTCCTTCTTTCCCTTGCTCCCCACACATGTACAAGCTGATGAGAAAGGCTTTGCTGCTGATGAAAGAATCACATCATCTTAGCCCCTGCCCATGCAAAGGAACTCTTACCCTGAGTCATACCCCTCTTCATAACAAAAATCTTAAGCCATTCTTCTTTCTTTGCTCTGTCAAGACATTTTGAGATACCTTCCTGTTCCTTTAGACATCAGTTATATATGCAGAAAACCTTTTCCTATCCTCCTGGTGTGAGCATGTAGCAACATCAGTCTCAACATCCGAACTGAATTTTTGATGTAGGAGTATCCATCCTGCCTTTCAAGCAGGGCAGAACAGAGTATTAACAGAATGCTATGCATATTAAATAAGTTAAAATATGTGAAGCACTTAGGACAATGTCTGGCCTACAGCCAATGTTCACCCTACCATGTAAGTTATTTTATTAGTAAATGCCATGAACCACTCCTCTCCCTCCCAGTGTTTTGACATCTTAAACACTATATTAAGGTAAATACGGTTTCTGGCAAAAACCATAAGCATTTAAAAAATGATTTCTTAACTTTGGAAGCAGTCAATCACTCCTGGGAGAATATTAAGATATATGATTGAAACTACAGTAGCAGCAATAGAACAGTCACGTATCTTTCATATAGTATCCTAACCCCATTTGAAAAGCATTAATGTAAATTATGTACATATGCAGATTTGTGGCCCATTATGTACAGCTCAGCCTTCTGATTCCAGTTTTCCAGCTTTGCCATTCCAAATTTCTGACATAAGTCTTGACCATCTGATACATTATAGGAATTGGAACAGATACTGACCTCAGAACAATTATTCTTTTAGCCATAAAGCAAATCATGTAGAGAATTTCTAGTTTTACTTACTGTGAAAATGCCCCTGCTCTCACATTCTTTAGTGCCAGTGCTAAATAAGGCTGTAATATCAGAGAAGCTCACTTTGCCACAGTGCTGACATAACCAGCTGAATTACCTGTAAACTGACTCAATATGCTTTTCTCTTTCTTTCTTTTTTCTGAAATAATCAGGTGAAGCAGATAATTTAGATTGGTTTGCTCAAGATTCCTTCTAACTCTCTTCCAGTATGCTAGGATTCTGGACATAATTTATATTCTGCTAAGCAGTTTCATTGGTACATGACTTGAATTTGTAATTGAGTCATGGAGACAGTGAGGAAGGCAAAATGCATCAATTTTGCTGATATGAATCAGGTCACAGTGTATGTGACTCTGGGACCAGAAGCAGTGATGACATCTTCTTATCTCAATAGGCAGCTTTTATATACTACCACTTCTTACACAAAGTAGGCTCCTCTGTTTGATAGCTTCATTCTGTAGTGTGGCAATGGGGCAATGGAATTATTTCCTGAATATTTAATTTAGTATGTATCATTGCCCCCCAGATCTCCTAATATTAGATTAACAACTTATTTTATAATAACAATTATGTCTCCTTAAAATTAGCTAGAGTGAATTGTCTTTTCAATAGTGACAGATCTGCCTGTCAGAGTAATTGTACAGTGCTGTGGCAAGCTACAGATACATAAAAAACGAAAATCTGGGATTTCATTTCAGAGATAAATGATTTTGAAAACAGCAAGAATTTTGTTAACACTGGTATATGGCTACTGGTAGTCATTACCATGTATTGATGTGTTAGGCACATAGGTACTTACATTATCACTGTGGTTACCTTAAATAAAGGGTATAAAAAAGGCAATACTTTAGCAAAGTGTGTGGTCTCTGCAGTAAGCTATTTCTTTAATAAAATAAAAAATATGGGCATCTGTGGAGTGAATTTGTGATCTGTAACACACACCATTTAAGGGAAGAAAATTACAAACTAATCATTTAAATTTTCAGTTTAAAAATTTTCACTCGTTCAGGAAGTTTCTGTAATTTCTTTCAATCATTTAACCACAAGTCTCATGTTGCAAAAAAATCAGATACAGAATCTGCCTTTTCAAATCACTGTTTAAAGCCTAAATTAATTTTGCAGCTTCACAATAAATGCTACGTGACCATCAAGGTATTAATTGGAACAAGATTGAACATGGAGAATTGGAATAGCGTTTTCAGTGAAAATTGGGAACACTGAATAAAGCAAATTAAAAAATCCTTCTAAACCTTTTGTTGACAACAGAAACTGATCTGTTTCCCTTGTCTAATATACCTGTTATAGTTTTATTTGAAACAACAGGTCTTTATCTAAATCCAACAGTATTACCTTGCTGTAGGAATTCTACACCCTCTGCCATGGTTGCATTGAGACAAATGTCCTGACCTATGATAAGAGTTAGATAAGAGTATATCCCAGGGGAACAGAACAAGGTCTAGTACTAAAGTAGAAGACAGAGGCTCAGGCTAAGGAGGAAATAAGTCAAACTTAGATAAAACTATTTTTATATGGAAGTACTTAAAATTACTCTTTAAACATGTCAATTCAAGAGTGGGAATGTTTCAAATTGTTTGCTAAAGTGAATGATTAGAGTGTGTATTTCATACCTATGCTAAATGAAGTTGAGATGTCAGATATTATTTGTTGAAAATTAGGAGGAATCTAAGACTTAAGAAGATAGAAGTAGTGAAGGACTTTTACCATATACAAATCAACAACTTACCTCAAAATATCTGCGAAGGTGTTAGATGACATCCTCTTGTACTATGTAATGACAAATGCATTGTTGTGAAGAAAAGTAGTGTCTATGAAGAGTTCTCTAGTAATTTCTTCAAGTCACGGATGAAAATGGAGAATTCTGCCATTAAAATAGTTCTAAAAATTTCAGAAAGAATAATGGAAACACATTGTGACAGAGGCCAAATGACAACACTTAATTATGAGTGGCAAAGTAGCCTATATGGTTAGACTTTGTTTCCCTACCCAAATCTCATCTTGAATTATAATGATATAATCCCCATAATCCCCATTTGTTAAGGGAGAAACCAGGTGGAGGTAACTGAATCATGGCAGCAGTTTCCCCCATGCTGTTTTCATAATACTGAGTGAGTTCTCAAGAGATTTGATGGTCTTATAAGGGGCTCTTCCTTTTTCATCTGGCACTTCTTCCTGTCACCTTATGAAGAAGGTACCTTGCTTCCCCTTTGTCTTCTGCCATGATTGTCAGTTTCCTGCTGACATGCTGAACTGTGAGTCAATTAAACTTCTTTCCCTTATATATTACCCAGTCTCAGGCAGTTGTTTATAGCAGTATGAAAACAAAATAATACAGTAAATTGGTACAAAGAGTAAGGTGCTGCTATAAAGATACCTAGAAAGGTCAAAGTGACTTTGGAACTGGAACAGGCAGAGGTTGGGAACAGTTTGGAGGCTCAGAAGAAGACAGTGAAAAAGTCTGGAACTTCCTGGAGACCTGTTTAATGGCTTTGACCAAAATGCTGACAGTGATACGGACAATGAATCCAGACTGAGGTGGTCTCAAATGGAGATGATGAACTTGTTGGGAACTTGAGAAAAGGTTACTCTTGCTATGCTTTAGCAAACAGACTGTGGCATTTTGCCCCTGCCCTGGAGATCTGTGGAATTTTGAACTTGAGAGAGATGATTTAGGGTGTCTGGTAAAAGAAATTTTGGAGTAGCAAAGCATCCAAGATGTAACTTGGGGGCTCTTAAAAGCATTCAGTTTTATGTATTCACAAAGAGATGGTTTGGAATTGGAACTTATGCTTAAAAGGAAGCAGAGCATAAAGGTTTGGAAAATTTTCAGTCTGCAATGAAACAGAAAAGAAAAACCTATTTTCTGAGGAGAAATTCAAGCAGGCTATAGAAATTTGCATAAGTAACAAGGAGCCAAAATCTCTTTCCTTTTAAATTATCCAGTCTCATGTAGTTCCTTATAGCAGAAAAAACAACCAACCAACCAAAAAAAAAAAAAAAAACTAAACTAAAACAGTGGTGCTGGACCACTTAACAGAAAGAAGAACTAGAGTGGTAGTAAGAATGTTTTAATTAGATGGTTTCTTTTTGGTAACAAACTGGTAATAGAGACCCTGGAAATGAAATATATATTTTATTGGCACCATAGAAAATAACATCAAGTTGTATTTAAAAAGTCCTCACTTGAGTCTATATGGAAATATTATCACTTAAGATAACTAATTCTATAGATGCTTATAATATCTCCTTCGTAAACCCAAAATAAAATAATGAAAAATACATTAAAAATAATAGCCTGGAAGAGAAATAAAGAACAAGAGATATGATAATAGCAACAAAATTTGAAAGTTGGTTAGTAGATGATTAAGAGAGTATTATAATAGTAGTGGATAAAGCTGCAAGCCCAATTTACAATAAAGAATCCTCAGAAGGCTCCAGAAACAACACAGACAGTTATCTCTGCCACTGGTCTGAGGGAACTGTGTTAAGTGAGGAGACTTGAGTGATTTTTGATTAAAAAGCACTTAGATTCATGTGTTCCCTTTTCAGTTTATGATACTGGATGATTATATCCCACTACAGCATTCTGGAAAGTTACTTTCTAAGTTATGATTCATCACATAAAAGGGAACTTCCATAAGATTATCAGTAAACTTATCAGCAAAAAACATTACAGGCCAGAAGGGAGTGGAATAATATATTCAAAAAGCTGTTAGAAAAAATATAAACCTGTCAAAACAGAATATTGTATCTGACAAAACTCTCCTTAAAAAAAAAAAAAGAAATAAAAACTTAGACTTTTCTATATAATCAAGCGAAAAGTGTTTGTTATCATGTTACCTTTTCTAGAAGAAATGTTAAAGGGAGTCTTTCAAGTTGCAATGAAAGTCCAGTGGACAGTGACACAAAGTCATATGAAATATGAGATTCTCTAGGAAAAGTAAACAAACGAAGAAATACAGTAATCTGTACTACAGTAATTTTGGTTTATATAATATGAATAGCAAAGCATTTAAAATAAGAAATTTATGAAAATGGGTATATAATATATAAAGATGTAATTTTGACATGAATAACATAGCATGTGGGTGTCCAGCTATAAGAAAGAAGAGTTTTTGTATGTGATTGAAGTTAATTTGTTCTCAGTTTAAAATACATTGGTGTAACTTTAAGATATTGTATGTAATTGCTATTGTAACCACAAAGAAAATATCTTTGAATATACATAAGAAGACATGAAAAGGATATCAAAGTACAGCACTACAATAAAATTAATGAAATCATAAATGGTGCCAGTAAGAGAGAAAATGAGGTACAAAAAGCTTATAAGATCTACAGAAAACAATTAACAAAGTGGCAAGAGTCTTTCTTTAACAGTAATTAATTCAAATTTAATTGGATTAGACTCCCCCAAAAAAAGTGTGGATTATCTGAATGGATTTTATAAAATGAAAACAAAAACAGTATTCAAGTGTACGTTGTCTACAAGAGATTCATTTTAGATCTAAGGACACACATAGGTTGCAAGCATAAATATGGGAAAAATCAATCTATTTATATGATAACCAAAATATACCAGGAACAGCTGTATCAGACAAAAATACACTTAGACATTTTTATAACAGAAAAAAATGATATTATATAATGATAAAAGGGTCAATTCACTAAGAAGATGTAACAATTATGAATATTTATATACTAAACCTAAATATATAAAACTATTTTGACAAAACTGAGGTTGGAGAGCAACAGCAACATACTAATAGTAGGAGATTTTAATATTACAATTTCAACAGCAGATAAATGAAACAGAAGATAATGAAAAAATAGAGGAATTGAACAATACTACAGTCAAACTGGACATTAACACAGATACACAAAACACTCCTGCAAACACTACCAAAACAGACATTCTTCTCAAGTGCCTGTGGAACAACCTTTAGGAGAGATCACATGTTAGGCCACAATGCAAGCCTTCACAAATTCAAAAGAAATTGAAATCATATAAAATACCTTTGACAATAATTATAGAATAAAACTAAAAATCAATATCAAATAAAATTGGAAAATCCACAAATATGTAGAAATTAAATGACATACTCATCAATGACCAAAAAATCAAGGAAAAAGACACAAAGAAAGTTGTAAAATATTTCAATTGTTGTATCTTCTTGATGAATTAGCCAAATGAGAATGAAAATGCAACACACCAAATTATGGAATGAAGCAAAAACAGCACTAAGAGGAAAGCTTATGATTGTAAATGTATACAAAAAGGGAAAGAGCTAATATCAATAACCTAAATTTATTTCTTAAGAAACTAGAAAAACAGGAATAAACTAAACCCAAAACTTCCATAAAGCAGAAGGAAGGGAACAATAAAAATCAGAGACTGACAAAATTGAGAGTAGAAAAACAAAAATTCTGTGAAGCTAAGTTTCTCAAATAAAAGAAACTCAGAAATGAAAGACGAGAAAATATGGCAGATGACACCAAAATAAAAAGGATAATCGGAGAATGTTAGCAATTGTATGCCAATAAATTGAAAAGCCTAAAAGAAATGAGTATATTCCTAGAAATGGTCAACCTACCATGACTGAATCAAGAAGATATAAAAAATTTGGACAGACCAATAATGTGTAAGGAGATTGAATCAGTGACCAAATTTTATCAAACATTTTATCAAACATTTAAGGAAGAATTAACACCAATACTCTTCAAACTCTTCAAAAAAGTTTAAACAGAAACACTATCAAGTTCATTACATAAGGTCGGAATTATCTTGATACTAAAGCCCAAGATGCTATAAGCAAAGAAAACTAGAAACCAATATCCCTTAGAAATATGGATGAAAAATCCTCAATAAAATGTTAGCAAGCCAAATTTAGCAGCATATTACATGCATTATACACCATGACCAAGTGGGATTTATTCCTGGAATGCACAGATGTTTCAAGATGCAAAAATCATCATTGTAATACATATAAATTTAATGAAGAAAAAGAATCCACATCATAATCTCAATTAATGCAGAAAAAGCATTTGACAAAATTCAGCACCCTTTCATGATAAAAATCACTTAGGAATAGATGGAAACTATTTCAACAGGATGAAGGCCATTTATGAAAAGCCCACAACTGTCATACTCAATGGGAAAGACTGAAGGATTTTCCTCTAAGATTAAGTACAAGGCAAGAATTCCCATTCTGCCATTTCTATTCAACATACTATGGGAAATTCTAGACATAAAATTAGACAAGACAAAGAAATAAAAGGCATCTAAACTAGAAAGGAAGAAGTGAAATTATTTCTGTTCATAGATAGCACAATCTTACAAGTAGAAAATTAGAAAGACTCACTCCTCCCCAACAATAACAACAGCAACAACAACAAAACCTGTTAGAACTAATACATTTAGCAACATTGCCAGGTGCAAAATCAACATGAAGAAATCACTTGCATTTCTGTACATGAATAGTCATAAATCAGTAAAGGAAATTAATAAAACTATTTTATTTGTAAAACTAACCAAGAAGGTAAAAGACTTGTGTAATGAAATCTACAAAATATTGTTGAAAGAAATTACAGAAACCACAAATATATAAAGAGATATACCAGGTTCATGGCTTGGAAGACTTAATGTAGTTAAGATGTCCATAGTATCCAAAACAATCTACAGAATCAATACAACTTCTATCAATTTCTCAACAACATTTTTTGCAAAAAGGGAAAAAGTTAACCAAAAATTTATTTGGAATTTTGTGGGACACAAATTAGTCAAAAAATAAAAAGAATAACTAAGCTGGAATACTCATATTTCCTGATTTCAAAACATTACAAATCTGCAGTCATCAAAAAGGTATTTTACTGGCATAAAGACAAATAGACCAATAGAATAAAATAGAAAGCCCAGAAATAAAGCCACTTGTATGTGGTAAAATAATTTGACAAAGATACCAAGACTATTCAATAGGGAAAGGAAAATCTCTTGAAGAATTAGTGTTGGAAAAACTGTATACTACATGTATAAGAATGACGTTTGACTCTTCCCTCACATGATATACAAAATTTAATTCAAAATAAATTAAAGCCCTAAATATCCAAAATAAAACTGTAAAACTTCTAGGGGAAATGCTTCATAACACTAGACTTGGCAGTGATTTCTGAGATATAACACAAAAAGCTCTGGCAATAAAAACAAAAATAGACAAATGGACCTCGATTAAACCTGAAGACTTTTGTGTATCAAAATGCAGAATTAACAGAATGAAAGATAATCTCTGAAATGAGGGAAAATATTTATGGATCGTACATCTGCTCAGGGACTAATATTCAGAATTTGTTAGAAACAACATTTCAACAATAAAAAAGTCAAATAACCCAATTAAAAATGGTAGTTCAAAAACCTAAATAGGCATTTCTCCAAAGATGATATGCAAATGACCAACAAGTATATGAGAAAATGTTCAACATCATTAATCATCAGAGAAATGCAAACCAAAATCACAATGAGATAGATCTCACATCCATTAGGATGGCTACTACCAAAATGAAAAACAAAAACCAAACCAAACAACAGAAAAATCCAGAAAAAATTTGGCAAGAATGTGGAGAAATCAGTACACTAGTGTACTATTGGTGAGACTGCCCAATGGTGCAACTGCTATGAAAAACAGAATGGAGTTTTCTCAAAATATTTAAAATAGAACTACTATATGAAACAGTAATCTTACTTCTGGGTATATATCCAAAAAATTTTTTGAAAGCATAGTCTCAAAGTATATTTGCACACCCATATTAAAGATAACGCTTGTAACAATAGCCAAGTGATAGAAGTAACTCAAGCATTGACTAACAGATGGTTAGATAAACAAAATGTGGTATATGCATATAATAGAATATTATCAAGCTTTAAAAAGAAAGGAAATCTTGTCACATGCTACAACATGGATGGACATTAAAAATGTTATACTAAGTGAATTAAGTCCATTGCAAAAAGACAAATACTGTATCATTCCACATATATGAGATATTTAAAGTAGCCAAATATACAGAGACAGATAGTAGAATGGTGGTTACCAGTGACTCGGGGAAGAGGGGAAAGGTGAGTTGTTTATTTTTAATGGGTATAAAGTGTCAAGTTTGCAAGATAAAATAATTGCAGACATCGATTTCACAATAATTTGCATATACTTAACACTACTGAACTGTGCACTTCAAAAAGTCAAGATGATAACTTTTATATTATGTATCATTTAACCAAATAAAAATTTCTGAAGTGAAATTCTTTATAATTTATGATTTTAAACTCATCTTTACTATCAATCAATCAGCTGAGAGTGTAGAATAAAGGCTTGTTATACATGATCACACACAGATTAATTCAAACGGATCCTTTCAGAACAAGCTCCTGGAACATTTATTTTCTAAGACAGGCATGAAACAGAGCACAGAAGATCCCTAAATGGAACCTCTAATACAGCAGTTAAAAAATAGAAATCCTCAGGCTGATAGAGAAGGTATATGTCATTATGATAGCTATGTACTAAGATTAAAGAGGTCTAAAACTTTGTAAACAAAACCAGAGCATGACTCACAATATGTTTCTATTTCCTTCAACAATGGGCTATGATGAACAGTTCTAAGATGGAGATGTGAAGTGGTCCAGATTTCTTTGAACATTTAGAATGACAAAGAAAAACTAATAAATAAAAAGTGAGCAAATTTATTTTGAAGGAAAATGAGCTTGACAAGGGAGAAGAGTAAACAGGGTTGGATACTGAAAAAAAAAAAAAAAAACCACTGAATTCATAGAGAAGACAATAAATCTGCGTTCACCTTTCCCAAAATAAAATGTTTTTAATAGTGGTAGGAGGAACTTGAACATGAATTCACATGATCAACTTATATACTTACTGTATTAAAAGAAAATAAACTTTGTGGTAGCACTTTTGTATGACTAGAATAAAAACAGTAAGAAGAGAAGCAGACACTCCAAATCAAACAATATATAATACAACAGAATTATCTGGGCTTTGGCCAAATAGAACAAGAAAACAGTATGTTGATCGTTTTGTGAGCTTGATTTTGAAAATGATTTCTTTTATCACACTCAAGACCAGCCTGTATACTGACTTCACAAACATCAGCAGGTACTAAGGTGCTAATGTTTTGCTATTTTCTTTTTTAATATGCAACCTACAGAGTTTTGCTGTTGTTATTTTCAAGAATGTTTTCTAAAAATATATATTTATCCTATACCCCAAAGTGGAATAAAGGTGATGGTGAGCTGAGCTTTGTAAAGAAGAAAAAGACCAAACAACTTGATGAGCATTTAAAGAACAGTGATTTAGAGTCATTGTTTTGTTTGCAATTTGCTGTAAGAATATAGTAGCTAATACTAAATTCAACTGATTGTGACAGATCCCATAGATTAGCTGCATAGAGGCTATTTCGAGAGTCATCTCCCTTACATTTTTTCCTTTAACAACTTTCGTTTTGCCCTTATTTTAACAAGACAGAGGGCAAATTATGAGCTCTTTCCAATTCCTAAGCTCCAGCAGGAAGCCTCCTTGCAGCTGGAATTTGTAATGTGCTGATGCATCCCAGGACTTTCTTCAGTTACATGTGGCACTTCAAAGGATGTTCAAAAAGACCAATAGAGAGGATCCTGGGACAGCATCAGAATGGCAAAGAGATCAACACGCGAGGTGCTGCCTTTGAAGAAACACATGTAGCAGTAGATGTCAGAGCTTTGGTACATGTGGTATCTTTTACTTGAAGAGTCAACTTAATGTACAAAGGGGAACCTGGGAAGAATTAGAGTCCCAAAGAGCCTGCTTCATTTAGATGGAAAATAATTTTCTTTGTTATTTAAACATATACAGCAGAACCCGTTATGATATTTACATTTAGGAAATACAGCACAAAAAAGAAAGACAAAAAGAGAAGAAAAAGAAAGTGATTCTGGAAAAAACAGCTGAGAGCATACACTCTTCACTTTTAATAAATAAGCTCTTTTCATTCAAAAATACAGCAGTGCCTATAATACTAAAACTAGGTTTATTATTTTCATGAAAACAAAACATTTTATCATAGCCTATATTCTCTATAATGCCTATCTAGTTTTCTGGTAATTATTTAATGGGGAAAAGGTGTGTTAATTCTCTTGGGTCACTAACCAGAATTTTACTCACTATAACTAAATCTTTATACATGTGCATCTCATTCCTGACACTTAGTAAACTGACCATGTGTGTAGAAGACCATAACACCAAATCTGCTCAAAAAGAGATGTGTTCACACCAGTTGCCTAGCTTTGGACAATTAAGTAAGTCATTGCTTTTTATCAATAGATTTGTTTAGATTACATAGTGTAAACAGTGCTGTTGGATAAATTTTAGCTCAATCTGCATGAGAGTTCATAAACTGCAAAGTTTTAGTGAAGCACAAAGGACGTACTATGAACTTTAGTAATATATGCGAAAATTGATTAAAATAAATCTTCATTATTGTGTTGACTAGAGAAATTACTTATTGTTTTCAATTTATAACTAACTTTACTAGCAATCTTAAGTGTCTAAACTCTTCCAAATATGGTCACTAAAAATCAAAATGGATTCATCTTGAGAAAATCAGTAATATTAACCAACAAATCTTATAGTAAATATTAAATTGTTGGTAACTGGAATAAGCAGTACAGTATCAATTTTTTTTCTGTTACTAGTCTTTAGAAATATATTTAAAATTATCAGAAGATGCTATTCACTCCAATGAAAAGAATACAAATAAAATATTTATTAAAAATATATTGTGATTACAAATCTGCCTAATAAAAAATGAAACAATGATGAAACAGCTAAAATACCAACAAAGAAGAGAACACCCTGAGACTGAAGAGACCCCTTGACCTCTTAGCAACTTGAAAACCTTGGTTATCACTGGATAAAAGCCTGTATCAAAATGTAATATTTAGTAAATTGTCTAGTTCAGGCTCAACTCCTTAAAGTTGCAAATAACATTCAAAGCTTAATTTCTGTTTTCAGTTTTTTTGAAAAAGAAATACATGACATAGACATATTAATACAGATAGCACATTAATGTATATTTAATAATAAAACATATATTTATTTTCCCACTATCTACCTTAAAATATAATACATCCCCTTATCCCTCAAGCTGCCCCTGAGTTACTCATCTGTAACTCATCTTCCCTTCCCTCTAAGAAGTAACTATTATTCTTAATTCGGTGTTCTTGTTTAACTTTGGTATGTTTTGTAGGCTTGTTATAAATGCATTTATCTCTAAACAATGCAATGTTACTTTTATGTTTGCTACAAATATCATATATTTGTTTTCTGATGACTCCATTTTCTCTATCCTGTTGCCTAACACTTCCTCAGAAAAATAGTCACACATGTTGTTATATACAGGTGTATATGTGTTGTATGCATTTGTGTGTCTATTCCTTTTTTCAGATCTTATGATACATTTCTTTCTCAGTTATGAATAGTCTTCCTATTTTCTAGCCTATACATATTTCAAAATCTCTAGAATTAAACTAATTATTACTACTATAAACACATATTTTGAATCACAGTTTTTGAGAACACATTTTTGTGTGACAATTGAGAAAATTGAGGTAGAATTGTAATAAACGGTTTGTAAAAATGATGCAGATACCAAGTCTTCATATTTTGGATACATTGATTCAGGTCACTTTATGACTATCATCACTTCTGTATTACTATCAGCTTTTATTTACTATTCTTTCTATGATGAGATTAAAATTTGGGAAGATAAGACAAAAAGACAAATGTCAAGACAATAATATTCCTCTATAAATTTAAAACCTATTCTATACTTTTTCCCTGCTTTATATAAAATGTTCATGGGGCATCTGGAGTGAATTTGCATATGATATATAATACTTTTTTCAGAAAATAATGCCATCAGAAAAGGAATCCTCTCATTTTATCCAAATTAAATCTTCAGTCTTACCTGAAATTACATCTAAACTTCCTTTCCACAGATACAGGGGGAGAATGATCTTTTATTTCTGACACAGAATTTTTTTGGTGCCCCTTCGCCAGCTAGAGATTTCAGTGTCTGGCAATGTCTCTGCCTGGGCCTCACTCAGCCCCGGGCTCACCACAGGAGGCACCCCGTCCACTTGGCCAACAGCATGCACTCCAGCCCAGATCCCATGCTTACCACAGAATCTGTACTCAGCCAGCAGCTGGGCCAGGCATGCCCCAACCTGCCTTTGCCCTGTGTGCCAGCATCTGGATGAGGGGATCACGTGGTGGCTGAACAGGGATGCCAACACTCCAAAGCCCCAAAGGAGGTGTTACAGCATGTTAACAGCCCTTTCAGTCCACCATTTGCAACCTGGCCAATGGGGGTGTTTTAATAGCTCTTTCAGTCCTGTGGCCCCCAATTTGGCCAGCAGGTCTGGGGCTGGCCTGGCCCTGATGGACCTTCCTATGGCATGGAGAGGCTGCCTAGCATCAATGGAGGGCTGAGGGCTACAGTGTTACTGCCTTTTTCATACCTGCATTAAATGGGTCCTGAGTTCTTGTCCCTTATCCAAGAATGAGGTTATGCTGATAGCTGAAGGGTGAGCAGGGTGCAAAGTTTTATTGAGCAACAACTCTCAGTGGAGAGGAGACATGGAGAGGGCAACCCCCTACTCTACCTGAAGTTGGGTAGCTGCCCTTGTTGCCCGAAGGCAGGCAGTCCCTAAGTGTGGATGAGTCCAGGGCTTTTATAGGCTCAGAATGGAGGAATGGATGCTGATTTATTGGTTTGTGAGTAAGCAAAAAAAGGCTAAAACAAAGGCACCACTCAAAGGTGGGCATGACAGTGTAAAAAAAAACAATTAAGGAAGGGTAGGTATAGGTAAAATAGGTGAAAGGTGGGGATCAATCAGAGGAAAATGCACCAAATGGGAAGAGAGGTTCTCAGTCTGGTTTGTGGATTTATCTGAGACTTGTAGCTTGGCTTTCAGGCTTTACACTGTCTTTGGTTTGAAGGTGGAGTTTCACAGGGGGCCCACCCCTATCTGCCTAGGGTTTGTCTGCCTCCTGGGGCTATCAGTTCTAAGACCAGTCCCCGACTATAGACAAAATATATTTGCATAAATATATATATATATATATATATATAGCTCACATAACATCTTAATTTAGAAAATCTCACTTAGATATTTTGTTGATATCTTAAGTGTTTCATTCTGAGTTTAAATAGTTGAGAAAATGATATTTATGAGATATTAACAATACTGATATTTTTTTAAAAGTAGATATCTTTTTTAAATATACACTGAAATTTAAGTGATATGATAATTTCATACTAATTATCATGTGTCTGAAAATGGTATGAGGCATTTTCTTTAACATTCTTATATTTTGCCACCACTGCTTTCTCATAAAATTTGTATATCTACATGCCACTTTCACTTTCTCTATGGAATTTTTTACTTTTTCAAATTAATTTGTATATGTGTATTTACAAGGAATATAGTATGTCAACATAAAATTTTTTCCCATGTAACACATAAGTTGAATGAATGTAAGCTGAAATTTTGTGAACTGATTTGTCTTTTTAGCCTCAAGATTGAGTTGAAAATATTTATTGATTTATTCTTATTAACTCACAATTTATCAAAACATCATAGCTAAATTACAATTTAGTAAACAGTTATTAAACATAATATTTTATCAGGAATTCACAGTGTAAAAATATGAATGTGGTTATTATTTTCCAATTGGTTCATGTTTCATGTATCCTTGGAATAATATGACACTGCCATTGATTAAAACTGTTAAAATTTGTGATCTATTTTTTAATATCTATAAATGTTAAACTGTATAAACATCACATGCATATATCAAACAAGGGGCTATGTATTACATGAATGTAATTTAAATACAATTTTTAGTTATACACTAAAATTCACATGGTGATCTATCATCAAATGTTGTTTCTAATGATCACATTATGACATAATTAGGTCCTTAATTTTTTGGAATGCAAATAATTGGACAGCATTTGACTTCAAAGACTTTTATTTATTTATTTATTTATTTTGTTAGAGTTATCCTCTTTTAGGAATTCTGGAAAAGTTGCGAAAACTAATTTTCTAAGACTTTCAAAATGATACTCAGTTTTTTTATATAACTCTGTCACACAAAGGTGCATGTTGAAACCAATCAACAATAAACTTTAGTTCAATTGAAATATTTTGTACTACATTACATCCTATTAAAATCTTTTATTAAATATAACTGTATTTTGTGTGCCATAAATACGCTTTTATCAAACCTGAAATTTTATATTTAATCTATTCAATGTATGGGCCATATTTGCCAAACCTCAAACACTTCATCCAAAACAAAACTGCTTTCGAACACAAAATGACTTAATTTATTTATTTATTTATATGGTCTTTCTGTTTTGCCCAGGCAGTAGTGCAGTGGTACAATCACAGCTAACTGCAGCCTTGACCTCCTGGGCTCAAGTAATACACCCACCTCAGCCTCTCCATTAGCTCTGAATACAGGCACACACGCACCACCACACTCAGATTTTTTTTTTCTTTTGTAGAGATGAAGTTTTACCATGTTTCTTAGGTTGGTATGGAATTCCTGGGCTCAAATTATCCACCTGCCATGGCTTCCCAAAGTGCTGAGATTACAGGCATTAGCCATCGTGCCCAGCCCAATTTAAATTTATTTTTAATTTTAATATATTAAGGTACATTTTAAAAGGAGCTTATTAATAACAAGAAATAAATTCTAGGAAAAAAACTATATTATAATTAAAATCTAGCAAGATTAAAACTACTTAGATATAAATAAATCATTCTAGCAATGTTTTACATAAACCTGAGACATATTTTTTGCATTTGTCATTATTAAAACAAATAATTCTGCATGATATGTGCCTAAAATGAGAAGAGAGAGATAGGATTAAAGTCACTGTTTTTTTTTCTAGATGTGTATATTTGTGTACACATCAGTACATGAGCATATATTTAATTTGTTTCTAATTTTGGAAGTAATTACATAGTAGGCAAAAAAATCATATTTTTCTATAAAATTAGACTTATAATAAACTTCTCTATAGATGTATTATAATGAGAAAGACATATTTAGTTAGGAAACAAATCAATCTACTGTTAATCTATAAATGCTTTTGACATTTATTAATGAGGTATAATTTAATAAATATTTTTCTAAGAAAAAATTCACTGAAAATAAAATAGACATTTTATTGATTTGTATGCTATAAAATGCTTTAAATCCTTTAGTAAAAAACATTCAGTGACTCTAAACTTTTTACAGTCCTCCCTCACACACCATACATTGGTAATTGTCCCATGTAGCTTGAAATTTTGGTAGTCTTGAAAACCTTTAGTTATTTCCAAAAAATCAGCATCACTTTTAGATCTTTGGGGTAGTTTTTCTTTCAAGTTAATAACACATTCTAGGGCTGTGAATTGAGAATACATTTAAAAAAATAAGTTTTGCTCAAGTACAGGGATAAAACCACTTTTAACATTCATTTTCCCTTACAGATACGTTTTTGCACTACTCAAACTCTCAAGGAAATATTTCTCAAACATGATTCCTATCACAGAATCTGACATTTGTCTTCTTAAATTGAAATCGTTGTAAACGAATCAGTTGGAGAATATAAAATTCATTTAAGGAAAGTGTTCTGCACTTTATTCCTACACACATCTTAACTCACAACATCTCAACATGGATGAATATGCCACTTTTCTAAAATCAGGCTTCACATTACTAGAGATAGATTAGACGATTAGACAGAGACAGAGAGAGAGAGAGAGAGAGAGAGAGAGAGAGAGAGAGAGAGAGAGAGAAAGACAGATAGGTAAAATGTAGATGGAATATGAAAAGTGAGAAACTCTAGACTGAAATTTTGAATTCTCATTAGATAGCCTTACTATTTGGTACTCCAGAAGTAATCCATCACAGGATAATATACTATATTAGGATTTTGAATGATGCCATTATTTGGGGAACAAAAAATATATCCTGAGCATAGATAAATTTTTCAGAGACATAGTTTTAGAAAAGTTCACATGAAAATTGAGTTGCTGGAAATTGATTCCTCTCAATGGAAAAACCTGTCAATGCTATAATTCTCCGTGGCAATCTTTTAACTACCCAGAGGAACAAGAGTTCCCTAATTTACAGAAACATACTGAAACCCAACTTTTTGCCGCTGTAAGAAATTTCACTTCATCAGATCTCTATGTGTCTTCTGCATCATCAGTCCCTTTTCTATTCTGGCTCCTATTAATCAGTGCAAAGGGATCTTCTAGTGTAGGAATATAACAAGTCTTCCTCAACTTTCAAATCAGAAAACCTGAGAAGATCTTAAAAGGAAAAAAAAGCTTTCAAACCTGATCTGAATTAATGCAAAGTCATTTACAGTCTTTATCTTACTTGGCATGAATACCTTTACATTTTGTTGCTGAAATATTAATGTGTTTAATTAGAGTGTTACTTTAGACTCATTAAAGGTGTTTCATGGTACACAGTTTATAAAGCATATTACCAACGGGACACCTGACCAATTGAAGTTTTTGAATTATATCTGGCCCAAGGATTTCAGAAGAGCGTTGTGAACTTGTATTGCTGAAAAAGTAAACAAATTAAAACACATCTGCTGAGCCTTTAGAACACTCCAAATTGAATTATATTCTCTATTATTCAATTATGACCTTTTTTTTTTATCCTGCATTCTCTCTCTACTTCTTAATTTTATTTATGCAAGTGTCTGCATTTTGGTTTCTTTTCCCTCATGTCTTTTTGAGCAAAAGTTGTTTGTTTTGTTTTCACATGTGTGTAATACACATATATAAAAATAAAATGTACAAACATATGTACATACATGTATGTACATATGTGTAATATATAAACATATATATGTAATATATAAATATATAAACATATACACATATGTGCATGCATGTATGTATATATGTATATTACACACGTGTTTATATATACATACACATATATGTACATACATACATGTGTTGTGTAATATATACACGTATATATAGTATATTGTGTGTATATATAAGTGTGTATTATATATACACAATATATATTATATATATTGTGCATTATGTATACACACACAACATATATATATATACACAAAATATATACAGTGTATTATATATACATACTATGTATACACACACAACATATATAAATGTGTTGTGTGTATATAATACACACATGTATAGTGTGTGTATATATACATGTGTTTTATATACACACAACACATATATGTATTGTGTGCACATATAATACATGTGTGTATGTACATGTGTATATTACATACATAAATGTATATACACACACCTGTGTGTATATAACACACACGTATATACACACAACACGTGTGTACATGTGTGTATATCACAGACATATATACATACAAGATGTGTGTATGTACATGTGTATATTGCACACATATACACACATGTGTGCATATGTTGTGTATATTACACACATTATATGTATATGCACACAACATGTGTATGTACATGTGTTTATATTACATACATAAATATGTATTTGCATATGTATGTACATATGTGTATATATGCCACAGTTTCTCTTATTCTTGCCATAATTATTCTAATACATTTTCACATTTTGAATACAATCAATGTGCTCAAAGGTCTCACCTGACAGTTCAAGTTTGTGCTTTGGACTTCTAATACAGTTTTCTTATTTAACAATTCCAAACCGACCCTTTGCATGACTCTGTTCTTCTCATCACATATTTCATGGCTGGATGTTTGGTAATCCCCATTTTTCAACTTGTGTCTCACTTTTTCAGAGAGGCACTCCCAGACCACCCTAAAAACATTCCCTCTGCCATATTCAAAGAGAGAATTCTAAAAAAAAATCCATTATAGCATTATACTATTTTCATTTACGTTATTTATGTTGCTCATGCCTTTATTTCCACGAGTTCAGGAAACACGGCTGTTCTTTTTAATATTACATCTCCTTGATACATTACTAGAAGATAATGAGGTGTTTTATAAATGTTTCTTAAAGGCTGGGCACAGTGGCTCACACTTGTAATCACAGCACTTTGTGAGGCTGAGGTGGGAGGATCACTTGCTCCAGCCATCTAGACTCCATCTCTACTGAATAAGAGGAAGGAGAAGAAGAAGAAAGAAATATCTAAAAGAAAATAAACTTATCCAGGCACGGTGGCAGCATATGCCTGTAGTCCCAGTTACTCAGCAGGCTGAAGTCAGAGGATAACTTGAGCCCAGAAGGTCGAAGCTGCAGTGATCCATGATCATGCCACTGCACTCCAACCTGGGCAGCACAGTGAGATCCTGCCTCAAAAAATAAATGAATATAAAAATAAATAAATATTTGTTAAATGATAAATAGTTGTTGAAGAAATGTATCAATATAAATAGGACTATTTGGTGGCTTTATACTTAATGAAATGTTTCAAAAATACTTGTTTTTATAAAATACAGGATCTTTTACACCTTAAAACAATTTGCTTTGTTCATTTGTTTTAATATATAGAATGTTTGTAAGACTTTTAAAAAATTGTGGGGCTCTAAAAAATAATTTTTCTTAGGTGATACTCACACTAATACTCTAAAATTTAAGTAAATGTAGAAGTCTACTTTTATATTTTGTTACATAAAATTGACCTTTTATGGCTAATTTCCTCACTTGCTATTTTAGAATCACATAATTAATTTTATGTAATTACAGCAGTTAAATTTAATAGCTAATTATAACATCGTATCTTTTCACATTTTTCTACTTAAGTGAAAATAACAACCTTTTTAAGCCTTTGGAGTGGAGACACACAAATCTTCAAGAAGAAACACTCACTTGACTGATGTACTTCTGAAAGCTATTTCTAACAATAAAATAGCACTAAATCTGATAATTTTTTACTTCTGCATGTCATATCATAGATGTTGAAGATGATACAGGAAATTGAAATTGTAATTTGACTGAAATGTCCAATTAGATGCAATTAAATGGGAGTGTTTACATCAAAAGACATGAGAAGAGTAGATTCTTTCCTACTTAATCTGCATTCCACAGAGGAGAAGGATATAGCAAAATCATTGGTGTATTACAGAGATCTATACATTCTGTATCTTCTCCACAAATTCTTCCTAACATTGTTTTCCATGGGAGACTTTGGCAAAAGAACTTCCCAAAGATGGAATAGCCTTAAAAAAAAAAAAAGGCAGGGGCCCTGTAAAAATTATTTTTAAAACAGGAAAAATACAAAAATATTATGAATAATGATTCAGAAGCAATAGGTAATAGACATTTGTAAATTGTAGTTAGTATGTATTTCTGCAAACTCTATATTAAGAGAAATGCATTATTCATGTTTCCCTTTGTCATACATTTAGAGTAGTATTTTCTTGTTACATCTTTAATATTAGTATTTTCTCTGCAAACAAATGATTTTTGAAATAATGTATTTATTTCCTTATGCACTTTACATAGAAATATGTAGAATTTTTACATAGAATATATATTTCAGAAAAATAAAAGTACAGAATGAATATTAAAGTTGATTAGGAAATAAGTCTTTTTAAAAAAAGTGTTACTTCTTAATTAGGAAGGTAGCTATATTCCAGATTTATTTATATAGTATTTATATAGTATTAGGTTGGTGGAAAAGTAACTGCGGTTTTTGCCATTACTTCCAATGGCAAAAACCGCAATTACTTTTTCATCAACTTAATACTTGTCAGTATAGGCACTACGAACAATATTATTAGATTTTTTAAATTATACTTTAAGTTTTGGGATACATGTGCAGAATGTGCAGGTTTGTTACATAGGTATACACGTGCCATGGTGGTTTGCTGCATCCATCACCCTGTCATATAAGCACAGTGTATGTGTATACTTTACTTTTCATTTCTAGCCCAAAGTTTTCTTAATTTTTTTTTAAAATAAAAGTACCCAGTTAGATTCATGTTGCAAATAATCCACTGACAAACAACACTTCCCTGGGGCCATAGTCTGAAACATTGAAACTCAATACTTGTACATAAACCAACCACTCTGCCTAGGCCTGTATTCACAAAGTGGTCCATTTTGCTTGCTATATTGCTTGCAATATGCTTTCTTAAATTGGCCAGTCTTCTATACAGCTCCTCGACCATGTTCCACGAATGCATACTCAGCAGTAAGGAGGGCGAATGGAAAGCTAGCACAGCACAATATGGTCTATCTCATCTGCTTAGAATGAAGGGTCAAAACATACTTAGTTCTTCATAATCCATTCTTAACATGTATGCAAATGTACTCTCTATGTTCTTCTTTAATATTGTGTTTCTCCCAAAACTCTTTGCTTAAACTTGATGTTCTCAACAGTTATGTCACAGTATGCTTAATATAATCCTAGTTATTAGTATCAGCAACATTTAAAAATGGTACCATAAACAAATTCAGTGAAAAGTATTTTAATAAAAATATGAACTATTGATAGATTTTGTAATAGTTGTTTAAAATAGATGATTACTTACCCTAGATATTAAAGCAAAAAAATACCCAAACATTAGTATTAGCAATTCCTTGAATCTCTTCGCAAAAATAAATAAATAAATAAAGCACTATTTTTAACTGCTAACCTAGAGCAGGAAGCTGCTTCTATATGATAATTAACTTTGACATTAATATAATTTAATATAAGTTAGAAAACATTTTGAGATAGCTTAAAATAGGATATATAGTTGATGTATCCAGTACTTCTATGAATCAACCTTAGTTTAATATGTAACATTTATATGCACCCTATGTACCAAATAGTGTTGTTTATGTGAACATAGAGAAGTGATACGCCACAAGGGAGAACTGGATACAGAAAAGTGCTGAAATGGGTGGAGACCAACACTCTCTATGCAGCTATTACAAGAACTTCTTTCAATAAATTGGATCTTTTACACTGTCAAATTTCCTGGGCAAGGAAAATATTCTTTTTTTAAAAAAAATATAGCACAAAATAATCACTGGAAATTTATCCAATTAAAGCAAAAACCTGATGTACCTTTTTTTCAATCTCCATTTTCATTCAGCCACAATTACGTAGGATGTAAATTGCTTCTCAATGTATTTTGTCATTGCAAAGACACAGTTTTATGCCTTCCAGCAGTAATATTAAAAATGCTAATATTATGACCTGAAAATGTTCAGAGCGATGCAAAATTAACACATTCCCAAATACCCAAGCATAAAGGAAAAGGAAACCATCTGCAGAAAGGCAGAAAATGATGCCGGGATAGGGATGATGGCATTCACTGCACCCCAGTTTTTTCTACACACACACACACACACACACACACACACACACACACACACACACATCCTAGTAATGGTTCATGCTGATAGTAAGGACATAAATATATATTTATTAGGAGATTAGTAAATGTACTCTGTTCCATCCTCATGTACCAGCCATTAGTGTAAACAAACGTAAACACAATGCAATTGAGGAGTTGGGGAGTAAGGTAAAGAAAGGATACGATCTAATTCACATGATCAAATTAGTATCTTAGAAGATCATTCTGGCTTCAGAATGGAAAATGGGTTAGAGAGGGCTATGAATCAAAGTAATGAGATGTTAGGATGCTTATGATACAGTCAAACCATAAAATAAGAGCAGTGACAGAAAGACTAGAGAAAATAAGTGTATTCAAGTTCACTTTGAGCCAGACAAAGTTATTTTTTCTCTATTTGTCATGAGTTCTGACATCGACCAAATCTTGGTTGGCTGACAAAACAGATCTTGATATGAAATACAATTGAAGAGTACTGCATAAATAATTACAGACATGGATTTTCAAACTAGAATCCATGAACTCTGATGGAATCCCTAGATAAAATTAAGAGTATCAATATACAGGATGTAAAAAAAGTTAAATATCTTCTTTTCACTGACTTCAAACTGGAATCTAGCATTTCATTCATTATGTATTAGGAAACAAACAATAGTTTTAATTGTATTTGTAAATTTGTCAGCCATATAAATTATATTTTTATATTACATTGCAGTTGTTACAGATTTACCTAACTATTGTTTACACTCTTCTACTATTTCTATAGCTTTCAAATTACAGTATTTATTAGAAGTGCCAGTTGATCTTAGACATATGTATGTATGTTAATAAACAAGCATATACATTGCTATATCATAAATTTGTTTCATTGAGATTTGATAACTACATTGTAATGTAACTGGCTCCTGTTAATCTCAGGCATTTTTTTATGTATTGGAAAAAACAATTCCATACCTTTCTACTGGCAATGAAATGTGAAACGCTGCTAATAGTAGTAGAACTGTACATATTAGCTTTGTTATAAGAGGCTAACTTCGACCATATGAAACACCTACTTGAATTTTAGATAGCTCACCACAAGCTGAAACTGATACATCTTTGTTTCGTTTTGCTTCGTTTTGTTTTTCCTACCTTCACAATTCCACCTAATGCTATGGAATACACACACAGCAAAGTATTGCAAAATTAAACATCAGAATCTGAGGTGTGGCTCTGAATTGAGGGAAAATTTTAAAGACGTTAGATACATAGAGGAGTCATGGGAATGGGTAGAAAGAATGTCTACAGGCCAGGTATGGTGGCTCAGGCCTGTAATCCCAGCACTTTGGGAGGTTGAGATGGGTGGATCACCTGAGGTCAGGAGTTCAAGACCAGCCTGACCAACATGGAGAAAACCTGTCTCTACTAAAAACACAAAATTAGCAGGGCATGGTGGCGCATGCCTGTAATACCAGCTACTTGGAAGGCTAAGGCACGAGAATCACTTGAACCCGGGAGGCAGAGGTTGTGGTAAGCTGAGATCGCGCCATTGCACTTCAGCCTGGGCAGCAAGAGTGAAACTCCGTCTCAAACAGCAACAAAAAAAGAATGTCTACAGAGTGTTTTCTTACTAAAGGATGAGTGAGGAACAGCTCAGGAGACAATTCCCAAAGGCTCCTATGGCAAGAGCTGGAGGGAAATGTGGCCAGAAGTCAAATTAACTCCAATTGTCACAATGCCTGCAATAACCAATGAATTTGAATAGATCACTAAATTTATAATGAAATTCTCAATAAATATTTTGTTTAGATCCTTGTTTGGGTATATCCTGTATATCTAAAGCAAGAATTATTATTCTGTTGTCTTTCTGGTAGAAAAAAAATAGCACTGGTTCATGCTGATAGCAAGGGAATACATATATATTTATTCAATGATTAATAAATGTATGCTGTTCCATACTAGTGTACCAGACACAAGTACAAACAAAGGTAAACACAGTGCAATTGAGGAGCTGGAGAATAGTTTTTTTTTCCTACCAGAAAATTGTTTTTAAAAAATTTTATTTTATTGTTAAAAAATTATCCTACTCTTTTGACACAGTGTCTGCCTGCACTTGAAAAATAGAATTGAGTCAAGATACGCTAAATGCCATGGACTATAAACTATTGGCACACTTGATCCTAGATGTAATAGCAGTCCAAACATAATGGTGATGGATGTTGGTAGGTAGAAATCTCCAACATTTATCTCTGGAGTCTCTGAGTATGTGTAATGTTCAGGAAAAAAATATTTTAAACTGATAATTTGGGATAGTGTATCTTCGAAAACTGATCAGGCATTTTTATGACAGGGAAGAGGTTCTTTAAGGCAATGGAGAAGCCAACATCATATTATTGGGAATTAGTTATGTGTGTGTGTGTGTGTGTGTATGTATATGTATATATATATATATTTTTTCCCAATAACACCATTTATTGTGTTATATATATTATGGTATAACATATAATGATTATGCATTATATATAATACCAGCAGTATGGTATATTGCAATAATTGGGCAATAGGTATGCTTAATTGCTGCTAGGTCCTCTCAGTTGACAGAGCTAGAATATATATGTGTATAATCCTTCTACATACATGCATGTATAAATATTTCTATATGTATTTATCTGTATCTATATTAAGTTCAGAATGAGTTTAATTGCTTCCAATTCTAAACCTTTACCACACAGATCATTCAAAGCCTTTCCCATTTCAAAGCTATAGGTATAGCTTTGGAACCAGGGATCCTTGGAGAAATGGCTTAATCTAGGATGAGGCAAGCCTGTACAAGATGAGCATTTTATAGTGACAAAAAGTAAGACTTACTAAAAATAAAATGGATAAAGTCATATCAACAGGACACAGATACTGACAAAGCCCCCAGTGTCCAAAATAGTAACGATTCGAGCATGAAAATAAATAATATTCAATTATACACCAAGTCATATAAGTAAATATTTATGAGTTAATACTACTGTGAATACATATTTTAAATAAATAAATAGAGAAGAATGGACAACTCTCCATTGCAGAAATCAGAAATATTCCAAATTATATACTCATAATATTGTGCTCAAAAGAAGTGAGCAAATAACTCTCCACTCCTTAATTGTTGGTTGCTCATAGCGACTTTTTTCTACAAAGAGTTACATGAAAAGGGAGAACCAGAAAGAGAATCTGCCTCACCCATCAGTTATCTGGCTGTCACTAGGTCAGATGACTGTCACTGAATGAATAAAGATTAGAAAAATGGACAAATTCTGGGTGTACTTCACGCACTAGAGCTTCCCATGGGTGGATCCAGGCAAGTAAGACCACATTTTTGCTTAGTTATGTGTATATTCTCTATCCTACTTCTTCTACTCTTTATACCTAAAAAAGCACTTAAAAAATATCTTGCACAGGCCGGGCGTGGTGGCTCACGCCTATAATCCCAGCACTTTGGGAGGCTGAGGCGGGTGGATCACAAGGTCAAGAGATCAAGACCATCTTGGTCAACATGGTGAAACCCCGTCTCTACTAAAAATACAAAAATTAGCTGGGCACGGTGGCGCACACCTGTAGTCCCAGCTACTTGGGAGGCTGAGGCAGGAGAATTGCTTGAACCCAGGAGGCGGAGGTTGCGGTGAGCCGAGATCGTGCCATTGCACTCCAGCCTGGGTAACAAGAGCAAAACTCCATCTCAAAAAAAAAAAAAAAGAAA